>JANHAA010000185.1:0-65439 GCA_026225975.1 Clarireedia hainanense | reverse complement strand
ACACACACACACACACACACACACACACACACACACACACACACACACACAAACATACACACAGCACAGCACACAGTACTTCTTTGGAAGGAAATCAATCACGGAAAAATGGAAAATGAAAAAAAAAAAAAAAAAAAAAAAAATAACTTTGCACCAGCTTGGGCTTGAAGAATAGGATATCCATCTACTGTATCTGCATTTTTGCATGCAATTGCAGGTCCTGAGAGGAGAGGAGGAGAGGTCGAGTTGGTATATATATATATATATATATATATATATGTATGTGTGTTTGTGTGAACGACTTACTTACTTTGAGGATGGGAAACTTCTAGCTCTGGCTCTGGCTCTGGCTCCATAGTTCTATCTGAAGAAGTATGAGGAGATGGGCCGTTTGGTTTCTTGTCTAGGGTTGCTATTGGGTTCACTAGTTCCGAGGATGCGGAGTCGATTGTCACGTATATTTTTGATAGCTTTTGCGGGGGGTTATGATGGGGCTGTTGGTGCTGCTCTGAGGAATCTGCGGGATTGTATGGTGGGATTGATGTAGTGTTTTCCGGCGGTGCTTGAGTGTTCGTGGGGGGTTGAGTAAAACTGTCGATTGGACCGGGTGGTGGTGGTGGTGGGAATTTGTCGGTCATGGGATAATATGAGCCCCCTGATGCCGGTGAAGGAGACGGGGAATAGACCCCATTGCGATCGTAATCGCTGGATATCTTCCCCTTTATAGTTGTGGATAGTTCCTCATTACGACCGACATCTAGCGGAACACTTTCCTTGGGGCTGAGGGTGGACGTCTTGCTGAAGGCAGCAGCGGCGTTCTGGTCTACCTTTGTCAGGTCTCCATTAGGCACTTCTTCAAACACTAGCACTTCTTCAAACACTAGCTCTTCGGCCGGTTGAGTTTTCGCTGTCCACACATCTGCGTTGGCCTTGCTCTTATTGTCGAGCTTGGTGCCATTTGTGCCGCCAGGGGCGTCTTCCTTCTCCTCATTTGAAGCGTCATCTGTGGAGTCCATGGGGCGGTGCCAAGTAGCTTCAGCCCTGGCCTTTCTTGACTTGCTGGGAATACTCGGTTCTCTACCCGCCGCTACTAGCTTATTACGTTCCATGAAGTCCCGAATATTCATTGATAGCGTGCTACGATGTAGAGTTTCTCTTGCTTCGTCTAGCGACAAGTTCGCCTCATGCTCAGAATGAGCGAGGGCTCTTAACACCATGCTCCGTGCCCATACCAACTCAGGGTCAAGTTTGTCGTAGTCTCTGACTGATAATGTCTCTTCACGGAGACAGTCAATGGACTGTTTATCTCGACAAATGAGGTACTTGGAAAGACAAGTCTGCAGCCAGCCAGCAATATCCTTCTGTATTATTTTTTGCAGGCGGATAAGTTCGTCGAAGTATTCGATAGGGTCTCGAGAATGAGCTATCAACTGTTTCAGCCACAACGCTTCGGTTTCAAGGTCTTCTAATTCTCTTGCGGCTTTCAGAACCATCTGTAGCGTTTCGAATGACTTGGATGGAAGGCAGAGGAGGTGCCAGTCGGGTGTTTCTGATGCTGCTGGGATATAGATGCAGAGATCCAAGGCCACTGCGTTTGTAAGAAACAGACCAGGAAACTCTGATAAGGCGCTTGAAGAGGCGATGTCATAGCTTGTGACGGCGACTTTTGCTAGGATCCATCGAATGTATTGTCGTGACTTCAAGTTGCTGGGTTGGTTTTGTACGATGGAGGACGCAAGAAGGCTCGCCGAATCTACGAAACGTGTTGCACCAGCAATTGTTCTTGACGATAGTTGCCGTTCGAGAACTAGGGACACCAAAATGTCAAGAAGCGCAAGGCTCGTAGACTCGTCATAGATCGCCGTCGACCAATCTCCGAGAATCCGGTTGAGAGGGTTTGCAGAGCTTCCGAAAAACTCGTCATACGCTCGTTCTTGGCCATAGTAAAAAACTGTCCCAGTGAAAATGTCCCTGAAGTCCCATATGCGACCTTGACGGAGCATATTTTCGTAAATTATCGCCCAATCAAAAATTTCAATTACGATTCCAGTGTAGCGATGAAAGTATGCAATGCAGCGCAACGAGAGATTCAGTATTTGACACTACATGAATGTCATTTCATGTGAGAACATTCCTAGACGGTGTAATACGTACCTCAGTGAACCCCAGTGTTGAAATCTCGTCTGCATCGGCAGCTGCCTTCTCCTTCTCAAGATTCTTACCCAGTGCTTCTTGTTCCGGAATAGCGTAGTATTGCATGTCTGCAGCCCCTGAATCATCACCGGTACGGGTAGCTTCACCTTTCTTAAACTTGCTTCTGGCCTCCTGGGCTGCTCTGTACTGAGCTCGCGCACGGAGTTGGCCCTCAGAAGCTTTATACTCTTCACTCAAATTAAGGACCTCGTTAATATTTTCATGTCCAAGAGCCTTTTGGATGATGATGACATCGCCGGTATCATCTACTTAGATCTTACTTTCGATCAACCAAAGAATTCCCAGCTTCACTCTGCTACTGTAATCGTCACGCTGGATGATGAAGACAAGGGGCTGGATGAGATGCGCGGCAAGTTTAATCGTAGAGGAAGCACTGGCTCTCAGTGTCCCATCTAGATAACAGATTGCTACGGACCCAAAGGCTTCGCTGGCCCAGAAAAGATCATCCAGACGAAAAGTCGCTGCATCTAACTCCCAGCGCACAATTCGCTGGTTACGGGATCAGCGGAATGGGCGTCGATAAAGAATCCTTATTCACGTATTCGAGCCGGTGGAAGTTCTCCGACCATCTCATCCCGGGAAAGGGAAACCACTGGACGTATAAGACGCTGAAGTGGGACTTATCTGAGAACGACCTGGAGGCTGAATCCACGCACAGCAACAAAGTCCACACGGCCTTCACGTTTGAATACGGAGGTCAGCCATTCTTCATGCGTGTGGAGATAAAAGGAAAACTCAGAAAGCTACACGGAAGAGTCAAAGACAAGGTAATGAAATTCCCTCCCAACGCAAAAAAAGATGACGGTTCCGTCAACTTCGGTGAGCGCGCCTCGTTCAAGACGCCGCTCGATGAGCGGGCACGCGAACTCGAATTCGAGATGGCGAATTTGCATGCCATCCCCATGGAAGTACCTGACCCCAAGCCCGTGACTTTCCAAAGCATCCAACAGAATTCTGGGCAGCCTAATATACCAAACGGCACGGCTCTTTCAGTATCATGGAGTCAGCAACAGAGCGCGATATCTGGTGCTTCACTTCAGCAGCAATTACCGGCTTCCACACAACCACAACTATTGCAAGAAGCAGGCGGTCCCATGACAACAGAAAATGTCACAGACCCTACGCTCGTAAACTTAGCTCAGGCATTTGTTCACCTCCATACCTTAGACCGACAAGTTCCCCATCACAACGACAGCGCAAACTTCTTCCCGTCTAACTTTGCCAGGAGTGAAACCGAAAGAACCAAAGCAGATGGCGGTGGAGAAGACCCAGACCAACAAGATTTCTCTGAGGAGCAAATCCTCCGGCTTCTGAGGATGCCCGCATTTCTTGTCCTTCTGCGCGTGATAAGTAGTTTACTGGGGTTTCTGGGCCAGATGCCACCTTCGGAAGAGGCAGATAAGAGGCAGCACCTTCGTATTTCTAATAAGACGGAGGATAGGTCGGAGGCTTTCCCTAGACGTAACTTATTTCCTGATGAAAGGGGAAACAGGGTGTTTGATGGTGTGAATAGTGGTTCTCTGCCTAGGGGGTTGAATCGTCAGAGAGAAAGTGGCGATGAGAAAGAGGATGGATTGAAAGGAGTGGGAAAGCGGCGGGGAAGAGGCGAGAAATTGGGTAATGCTAACGGCATCATGTTCTGGAAGGAAAGGTAGAAAGCCAAAAGACCCAGTGACCATTGCACACGAAGCCAGCTCCTGCGGTACGAGCACGAGCGCCTTGTATTGGTGCGGGGCTTATTGCGCCACTTATAACTTGTAGTTCAAAGGATCGTGGAACGAACCTCAGAGGATCAAAATGTAGCGTACGGAGCTCGATGTTCAGAAATTCGAACGTATGAAGCAGAATGACTTTAGCCTACGTATTCGGGAATAATTTCATTGGAGTACACAAGCCTTGAATCGGTGGATTAGTAGTTAGTTGGGTGGGTGACCACCAGCGAATCCCCACTGTTGTATATTTATTTTTCCTTTTTATTATTTTCTTTAAATTCCAGTGTCTATGGCCTGAAGGGAGAGGTATAAGGAGGGGATTTTGATATAGATTAATAAGGAGGGAAAGCTAGCCTGCTATACAATCCCCCAAAAAGAGAAATGAAAAGCCCTTTATTCTCGATTGTGCATCAGAGCCTCTACCAACACACTCCGACCTTCTACTTGCACCCTCTCAGCAGCTTCCTCGAGCTCCTTCCTTAGGTCTTTCACTGTGCTCACACGCACACCTTTCATCCAACCTCCGGCCACCTTGGCAGACCCCGACCCGGCAGCAGCTTCGACCAGAGCAGTGTAGTCTAGAGACGGGTTGAAAGATATGTTAAGCTCGTCATCTGTCGCAGTCTTGTTCATGCCGTCAGAGTAGACAAGCGCAGTAGAATTGCGCGGTGCTTTCCAACCTATTGACATGAACCAATTAGAGAACTTTGCTGCATGCATATCCATATTTGTGTGCCACCCAAGCAGCACTCGACGGCGCCGAACACATAAAACTACCATCGCCAACAACCTGACAGATGAGGCTAGATTGAGGTGATTTATGCTTTCTGGACGGCTGCTTTGCTTGGTCCTCTAGCGCCGACTTGACGCCGAGAACTGCGCTATTGCTCTATCCTATGCCTGTTGAGCCGCTGTTGATCCAGTTTCCTAGCCGGTCGCATTGCAGCTAGTCGGAAAGAGGCTTGCTGTTTAGGGATACTTTAATAACAAAAGTGGTCGAGTCTAGAAGTGATGTTTTTAGTAGGCTACTGATATTGTATATATTTAGAGGTGTGAGGTTATCGTCAGAAAGAAGGGCAAGCGTAATAATCTTATTAAGATACGCTTAACGAGCCTCTCAGAGTCTATTCAATCGAACTGTAGATTTTGATTCCTAATGTGAAATATAAGCCGTAATTGTCACTTCTCTAGAAGTGGCGTCACTTTTGGAATTCTCACACCTAAAGTGCTTTTTGAACAGAAACGTCTTAACGGATATATTGAATTATCTGGGTCAGTATCTTATAGCCAGCCATTAGCTCTCCAGCAGCCATTTGCAGGGAAAAAGGAGACTAGTATTTGCTGGTTAAGAGGGTCAATATCAATATAAAAGATGCAGGCGTCTCTGGTGGATAGGTTGCAAGAGGAAATGTATAGCATATCGCAATCAAGTAGTAAGATTACATCAGTATCGTATATGCAGTCGTCAAAAGCAAGAGAATAGCCTGAGAATAGCCTACGAATGCGTGATGCGAAAAGGGGAAACACATGTTGTAAAAGTGACGCCACTTCTAGAGAAGTGACAATGTGGGCTTATATTTGGTTCTTCTTACACATGTGACTCCCCAGAGCGGTATAGATGCGTAGACCCGGAATTAGGTCTGCAAGAGTAACCGCCTGTTCCGGGCAGCGGAGATCTCGGCCAGAATACCTAGTGATAAGTAGAGGCCGTTCTGCATAGACGAGTACTTGAGCAAACGGTATCATTGGGTATGGCGCTAAGGCCAACAGGTACCCACTGATCTTGCATAAGTGAGTACTTCGTATAGCTTAATGACTTCAGCTAATGTCTCCTATGCGCTAGCAAGGTAAACGGGGCCTTTGGGTGTGCTGCTAGCAAACTGGAGGGCACGAGCAACCGTTTGTTTCATGTTCAATCCAGTAGGGATTTCTCCCGTATAGCGGCAGTACTGTCGCACAATCTGCTTCTGGTCCGGGGCTTCTTGCAGCCAGTGCATGTACTCCATTCTAGAGCCAGGAAGCTCACCGGCTTCTGTAAATGGGCATAGGCCGGCGAATATTCTATTCCGCCTCAAATTTTCTGCACGGATTTCCAAAATCCGATCATCTGAGAAATTTTTCCGTGTATAGTAGTTGTCCTAGATGCCGTGATGACGCCTTTGCTAGAGTTCGTGAAGGCTTCTCTCATAGTAAGGTAATATATTTATTGATGTTGACATTGATGATGGGGCTTCCTTATCCACCCATAATATGATGCGATGTAATTCCCAAACATACACTATATAGACAATTTCAAACCCCAATCTCGCCGCATTATAAGTTTTTTTGACCTCTCACCCATCAACCATACCCATTCATTCATTCATCAATGACACATTCGCTTAACCCAGCTCCAGTACCACCGCACAATCGACTACTTCCCTAACTCTCCTCTCCCCCTCCTCCCGCAGCACCCCCACCCCCACCCCCACCTCCGCCTCCACCGGCAATCGTTCCCCCAGCCTGTTTCCAACTTTGCGCCATAGCCAAGAAGTTCGACAGATTGCGCGTCTGTTCGTCATCCGCCGGGAACACGTAATCCACATACTCTTCATAACTATCATCGTCCAACTTGCGTCTCCGCTTGATCTTCCGTGGCATCTGTTTCTGCACCTTCTCGATATCTTCTGCGGTGCCGTGGGTGCGTTCAAAGGAGAGGTGGGCGTTGAGGAGGGAGACACGCTGAGGAGGGGTATTAGTGATGTGGGGGGAGGGGGGATGTGAGATATGGAAAGGGGAGGGGCAAGGGAAAGGGAAAGGGAAAGGGGACGTACCTCTTCTTTAAGGTCCTTATCCTTCATACTCTTAAGCGCACGCTCAAAGACCTTTCTCGCGCGGGCTTTAGCCGCTTCGCTCACGGGTTTCTCTTCCGCTTCTTCCTCTTCTTCCTCCTCGTCATCCGGAACGTTAATCTCGAAATGGGCATAGCTGATCCAAACCTTCACATGATCCGTCTTCTCCAACAACCTCTCATACAAGCGTCTTGTGCGCTCATACTCGCCTTCCTCCTCCTCGAAATCAATATACGCCTTCCACAACAATTCCGGCATATCCAAGACCGGCTGACTGACAGCCAACTCAAAGATGGCCCGTGCGCGCTCTAGGTCATCGAGGCCGCGCTCCAATTCCGCGAATTTAATCCAGGCCTGGCAATTCGCCGGGTTCCACTCAATGTGTTTCTCGTACAGAGTGCGACAGCGGACGAACTCGAAGAGTTTGATCTCCAGATCGATGTAGCCTTTGAAGAGCTTGTCTTTAGGACACATGCCAATGGCTTGGCCGAGAGTTTTGCGCGCGGCCGAGAGCTGCTGTTGTCGGATCTCGAAGTGTGCTTTGAGGAGCCAGATTTTGGCGAAAGTGAATTTCTTGTGCGGGATTAGTTTGAGACATTCTTGGTAGATTTGGCGTGCGCGGGATATGTCTTTGCTTTCCATTTCTTCCCACACCGCGTAGAATATCCAGAGGTAGATGTAGCGTCGCCAGTGGCGCTTCTCTTGGGTCGGGGGGATTTGGGCAATGGCTCGTTCGTAGACATCGCGTACGCGGTCGACGTCGCCGGATACTTCTTCTAATCGTGCGTAATCGAACCAGGCATCGTAATTCTTGGGGTTCTCTTTTACTTGTTCTTCGTATTGAACTCGTCGCTTGGAGAGAATCACGTCTTCCACCCCTTCACGATCGCCAAATTGCTTCTCGAATGTCGTGTAGGCTTTATGAAGGGCCATGGACTTCGATCGTGCCATATGGTCTAAAGCATATTTGTAAATAGCTCTGGCGCGCTCATATTCCTTGAGCTTTGCTTCGAACCTCGCATATGCGATAAATAGCCTCTCATCCATAAACTCATCGCCCAGCGACTCGACTGCGGTTCCGTAAACCTCTCTCACTAAATCACTCGTTCCAAATTCTTCCTCGAATTTGGCCCACTTGATCCAATTCCTTGGCTCAGGATGTACAAAGGTAAATCGCTGAAAAATCTCCCTCGCTCTCTGAAACTCCCCATATCTCTTCTCCAATTTAATATAACTATTCCACGCTGCCTCGTCCGGCTCCCAGGACATCCACCTCTCGAATACCTGTCGTGTGCCTGGAATATTCCCCAGCATCTCCTCCATATAAACATACTTATACCATAACTTGTCAATCCGGGGCAGGATTGTTACTGCACGATCTAGTAAATTTCTCGCATGATTGATATTCCTCGACTTCATCTCCGCCTCAATATATCGAATCCATAACGTCACCGATGTCGAATCGACATCCAATGCGCGCTCGAAGATGGATCGCGCACGCTTGAATTCTTTCTGCTCAAGTTCCCATTGTGCATAGCGCATCCAATTGTTCATGTTAACCCGATTTCGGCGCACATAATCCTCGAATTCCTTGCGTTTCCGCCCTTGGAATTCATGTAGTTCTTCGAGGTCGGCGAACCGTTGTGTTGGGGCTTGAAGTCCGGGATCTTGACGGTCGACAGCTTCTCGTAAGAGCTGCTCGGCGGAAATCTGTATGGCACTCGCGGCCTTGTTTTTGACCTTCGGGGGACCGCGAGATGACTCCATGGTGATGATGGTGGTTCGATTGTTTGTTGAAGAATGGCTAGCGCAAGTTGATGCGCGTTTGTAGCCTTGGAGCTGTCACCGACGACTCAAAATAAAATGTCCCGATATGCACGTGATGCGGCCGCAGACCCGAACGTCGATATTAGGTAGTGACGGACTTTCACTTTTTCTATTTCCAAGGTACAAACTTACCACCAACAACAACACCACCGGCAAATCAAAATGTCGACTCTCGCAGATGAATTGTTGCAAGATTTTGAGGATTCGGGATCCGAGGGCGAAAGAGATGAAAATGCGCACCTCTTTGCGGATCCAGACGAAGTTGGCGCTAGTATGAATGGAAACACGACAAGACAGTCAGGCGCAAACGATATGGAGCTCGATGGTGATGAGGAACCGGTCGACGAAGATGAGGAAATGGCAGGACTCAATGGGGCTGTCAAGGAAGAAGCTGAAGATGAGGAGGAAACAAAAGCGAAAGTTGAAAAGATGCAACTTGGCGGAGTGAACGACGTGCGAAGTGTGGCTGGATTGATGAAGCAATTGGAACCAGTATTAGAGGTCAGTAATATCTTTTTCCCATTTGCCCTGTTCCCCTTCAAAATTGGAGACCTATGGTTTACATCTTCTTCTTCCCTGGTCTAGCCCTGACTGTTTTCTCTCGATTTGACAGAAAATCTCACATTTTCAATCATTGCCTCCTGATCAACAAACAACTTTCGTTGGCTCCGTCGAGGATAACCCAGAGTATCATTTGTTGACGCAAGCGAATACTCTTTCGACATCGATTGATAGCGAAATAATTCTGGTTCACAAATTCATACGAGATCACTATTCTATACGATTCCCAGAATTGGAAACATTGGTCACCAATCCCATCGATTATGCTAAAGTGGTTACGATCATCGGGAATGGTCCCATGGATGGAGAAAGTATGAAGAAGCTACAGACATCCAAGGACAATAGGCTTGGCATGACCTTGAGATCAGTTCTCGATGGTCCCTCGGTTATGATTGTTACGGTTGAAGCAACTACCACGAAAGGTCGACCTATGACACCTACTGAACTCGAACGTGTCAACCGAGCTTGTGACATGACCCTTTCTCTCGATGCAGCCAAAAAGACTTTGACAGACTACGTTCAATCTCGTATGAATCTTTTTGCACCAAACCTGACGGCATTAATCGGCTCCTTAACCGCGGCGCAACTCCTTAACTTTGCAGGCGGCTTGACGGGTCTTGCCAAAACCCCCTCCTGCAACCTCCCACCCCTCGGCTCCAAAAAGCAATCCGGAACCGGCTTCGCCACAAACGTCGGCATCCGACACCAGGGATTCCTTTACCATTCCCCTATCATCCAAGGGATTCCCTCCGACCTTAAAGTCCAAGCCATGCGCATCGTTTCCGCAAAAGTCGTCCTGGCCGCTCGCGTCGATCGCGTGCACAATAGTCCCGACGGTAGAACCGGCACGGAACTTAAAGAACAATGTCTGCACCGACTCGAGAAACTCACTGAACCGCCGCCAAACAAAGGTCAACGGGCCTTACCCGCTCCAGACGACAAACCTGCAAGGAAGAGGGGAGGACGACGTGCACGATTGGCTAAAGCTGCGACTGCGATGACAGATCTGAGAAAAGCGCAAAATAGAATGGCGTTCGGTAAGGAAGAAAAGGAAGTTGGTTACGGCACGGGCGACGGGACGAAGGGGCTCGGAATGATAGGTCAGGGTAATGATGGAAGAATTCGCAATTTACAAGTCGATCAACGCACCAGGGCGAAGTTATCAGCGAAGAACAAAGGATGGGGTACAAGCACACCTATGAATGGTTCGGCTTCATCGCTTAGAGGATTCGGTCAGGGTGCTGGTGCAGGGGGGAATATCGATCTCAGAGGAAAAGGATTACGCACAAGTGGGGTTGGGGGAACGAGTACAGTTGGTGGTGGGATGGGTGGAACGCAAAGTAGTTTGGCGTTTACACCCGTGCAAGGCTTGGAGTTAGTCGATCCGAAGAGAGTCGCGGAGATGAAGAGGAAGAGAGAGAGTGAAGATGATAAGTGGTTTAAGGGAGGCACGTTCACGCAGGTTGGTGGTGCAAGCGCGCCGGGGAGTATGGGGCCTCCACCTGCAAAAAAGGTCATGGGACCCCCGCCAGTACCGCAGAAGTGAGATGCTAAGTGTGCCCGTGTATGTTACTTGGTAGAGAGAAGGAAGCATGTTTTTGGCGTTTTTGATGTTGCCACGTTTCCGGGTTTGCTAGCGAAAGATTTCTTCTTTTCGGGTTTGTTTTTCAGGTTGCGCCCGGCTGTGCTGTGTGCGTATGTGCGTATGTGCGGATACCAAATTGAGAGAAAAACAGTGTGCTTGGAGAGGAAAGACGAAATCACGGTGAGCGATTACATTTCCACATGCGATGGAGGGGAGGAGGGAGAAACAGCGACCAGAACGAGGATATGGTTTGGTTTTGTTGTAGGCAAGGGGAAAGGGTATGCAGGCATGCATGTAACATAACAGTGACCTTTAGCTGACTAGGTTTAGATTTAGGATGGAGGTCAAAATTTGATTTTCTACAATGTGAGATTTGAAGATTGGGAATTGATTGTGACCGTGGGATAGGAAGGGATTTCGATCTTTTCATTGAGGGATATACTTAATAATCATATGATACAGTCATTCATCATTCCTCAAAAACTCGACTGAGCCTTCGCCCTCAACCGTGCACCATAGAACCATATCCCAAATGGCGCCGGGATTCCAACTCCAATCGCAACAAACCCTAGCAAGCTATTTCCCCAACCATACCCCAATACTTCATACATCTTCGGCGCAAAAAGCGGGAATCCAAAAGCAGTTAAACTTCTAAAGAACTGCGAAGCAGCACTTGCAGAGCTCGTGTGCTCCGGATATGAATCGATCATATAGGCTTGCAAAGCCTGTCCTATTATCTGCATACCGAAAGACATTACAAAACCGCCGATGTCGACGACGATCCAATGAGTGTGCTTTTGTGCGGCCCAGCCGTAGATGAAGAGGCCTAGAGGTGTGAGGATGGCGCCGGGAATCATGAATGGCATGCGGAATTCGGGGAGGGAAAGGTTGTTGTAACGTTGGTTCATTCTGGAATACATGAAATCCATTAAAGGCCCTCCTAGCTCTGCGCCTACGACTTCGCCGAGACAGAGAGAGATGTAGTGAAGACCGCTGGTGGAGATCGATTCGTGATATTGGGTTGTCCACTAGATTGATTGCTGTGTTAGCGGCGGCGAGTAGGCAGGAATTGGAAGGAGGTATGAGTCTATTACTGAGTATAGGAATATTCAAGCTGCTATGAGAGAGTAGTTGATGGTACTTACAAGATCCGAGAAGGTCGACAGGACAAGATATAACAGGCCATACTCGAACGCTGAGAGAAAGGCATTTATTTGAACGATGGGATGGAAGAGAAGTAGACGCACTGGTCTTGTCAGACTTCTTACCAACATCCACGAGAATGAACGGTGCTTATGCAGAGTTTCTGCCTCAGTAGTATATTGCGGGTTTCCGGTGGTATGGCGTAACTTCCGAGCCATATGTCGAAGAATGGTCGGTGCATGCGTCTCGTGGAATAGGGGAAGCGAAACGGTGATCATGACGGCCTGTAGAATCGACGTCGACCAGAACATCCATCTCCAGGTTGAGTACTGCGCGATATAGCCGCCAATAATAGGACCAACAGCCGCACCAAGCAATGGAATCAGGGCATATAGACCTAACGACCTTCCACGCTGTTCTGGTCTCCATATATCTCCTAGGACACCACCAGCCAATGCGTAGATAGCGCTAGCACCGAAGCCTGCAAAAAGACGAGCAGCAATCAATGTTCCTTTGGTTTGTGCGAATCCACATACAATATTCCAAATCAGGAACCAGATGTTGGTAGCATGCAGAACTGGTCGTCGCCCGTAAAGTTCTGAGAGTGGACCGATGATCATTGGACCGAATGCTGTGGCAAGAAGGTAGACAGACATGGCCATTACGGACTCAATGTTGCTCATGTGAAGTTCTTGACGGATGGTGGGAAGTGCAGGAGCGATGATTGTGGAGACCATGATTCGGTTGAAGCCAGTGGAGGAGAGGATGGTTGTCATGATCCATTTCTTGGAGAGTGACCAGTCTTTGGGGTTGGAGGGATCGGTGGGGGTTTTGAAAGTTACTAGAAAGACATCATCGATTGTGGGAGCTGTAGTCGCTTTGGGACCTTTCTCTGTGTCTGCGTTTTGTTCAGACATTATGAAGTTATAGCTTCGGACTAACAATGAGTTGCGCGTCGGCGACCGAAAATGTACAGATGGTCAACAGACTGTCAAGTACAGATAGGTTCCCAATGTTATGTGGCAGGAGTTGAACTGGAGTGGTCACTCTAGGCCAATTGGAAGAGAAGTAAAGATCTGATAAGATGACTTATTATTTGGAGAGGAAGATCTGATAAGATTATATAGATCTCTTATCTCCAGTGACTCCTTATACCGGCATCTGCAAGAATAGGCTTTCACACAAGGATTCTGCCCAATGGACCCCTAGACATATCACGAAAATGCAGAAGGCCCCATACACTCACACTCTATTATCGAATCATCTTCACAATACTATACTTGACAACTTCCTAATCCTATACAAAGTCCGCATAGAATAACGGAATAAGGAGAAGATGCACACACGGAGTTCGGTGTAGTGAGGAGCAAGGGGTTTTACGTCAATTTGGAAGGCGTGCCTGATAGAAGTGGGTCAACTTCATGACAATGATTGACTCATAGACGCAGCAAAGAGCTGGTACTGGTGGAATTCAGAACAGTTCACTGATTGATAAGATAAGATTTGCAAACCCCTGACAAGTCTCGCCTGGACTCATCGCAGGCAAGTTTCCGGCATTCACTAGCTAGTTTATCAGATTGCTTGTATGCAGACTTCTGCCTATCATTTCCTCCCGCAAAAAAGCAGATCTAACTCATTGCAGTAACAGACCTTGGTATATGTATAGTGGTTTGATATCTCCGGATCTCACCTTGCATGATCATCTGAGGATTTCTACCTTGATTCTCGAACCGGAATATGTACTTCCGAACTCTGGTGATGATTCGATGCCAAATCTATTATTACTGTAAGTTTGATGCTTTCGAATCCTTGTGAGTCTTCTTCGTCTCACTCCTAGTGGTTTTAATGAATTCATAGCTGCCATTGCTCTGGCCACCTCATGAGGACTCTTTCCCGCTTCCAGTTGTCGATAATACTCCACTTCCCAGTCCACGTCCGCCTTAATTCAAGAGAGTTACAGTGCTAGTTCTCCTCTCTTAATATTATCTACTTCTCTCATGTCATAGTTAAAAACTGGAGTGAGTTAACTCATCCGGCAATGGGACAAACAAATCATTCTTCTTTCCAGCGTCAGTCTCCTCAAAAACTCCCGAGCACTTATTCTACCTTCCAACCGCTTCGTCAATATCGCATAATTGAGTTCTTGTAGCTGTCTATCATGCACCTCACTCGCATCCACCAGTTGAATATCTGACTTTCTATCTAGTCCCGAATACTCGGTCCCGTACTTATCGTCGCTCCACACATCAGTTCCATAGATGAGACATCTAGCAGACCAAATATTATACTTCGCATTGCTATACTGTTTGCCGAAAGCGTCTATCCAACTATTTCTATATCGGGTGTTTCGTCTACCGCCAGGTGGTAAGTGAATCGCTTGCCCGAAGTCACCTAGCTTCACAATTAAGTAGTGATCTTGCCTCGGTAGTTACTTGGGAAATGTAGGAATATATTTTGTGATTTGATATCACTTATGACAATATATGTTGGTCCATGATGCCCTTTACGTCTAAATCATTCCAGATGTTCTCCGTTAAAGCACGTGAGCCCCTCTACTATATCTGCGACAGTACCCCAGATAAAGCCTTCAGGGCATATCTCTTCTAACTTAGCGAAGTAGTTTCCAACGCCTTCCAAGGTACCCATGTTGCCATATTCAAATATAAGTGTATGGAAAACGTTGTCTCCATCTTCATCTTCATCGTCTCTGTTCTCTTTTGAGGGCTCGAACGTAGAACTATCAGTATCTAGAAAAGCTTCTAGATTACAAACATTTCGATCCCCTCCTCCATATATTCTAGGTAGTTCTTGGCCCCTTCAAACATTATTGTGAACAAGTGTTTCTCTAGCATTTGGTCTCTCGACGAGATCGACGCGTGGCTAGTTCTTGGCAATGTTGGTGTGGGAAGACCCGGTACGTAGCTACGAACGTCACGCTTTGGGACGTTTAGCTGGTGTACTTCTGGTCTTAATTGTCCTACTACTCTATGCTTCTATGGAAATTATTTATATGAGTGGCCCGCGTAAAAGTTTTCACCGTAAGCGAACCGAGGTAGGGTAATCCGTCTATCAGCAACGAGTACTCCACTTCCAACACTAGCGACTCTTCCAAAGAAGCAAAAGTAAGGTTATTCCTATATTACCTTCCATTTATTGATCCTACTCTGTATCCTCTTCTATTATTCCGCCCTTCGTACTCTATTCTATTATTCCAGCCTTCTGTATCCCCTTCTTTATCTCTGTTATTCCTGCCCTTTCTACCTATTCTACAACATCCAATTCGATCTTGTTATTATCGATTAGTACTTTAAGGGCCTAGTACAGTTTACCCTTTATTATTGCATTAGTAGGATTACTATCACTAGTAATCTATTTAACTTCTGTGATTTCCTTATATTCGTATAACTGTTATAGAGCTATTATATCGATTATTAAGTATTTCTTTTAAATAGTTCTGAATTTAATAAGGTAATTGTAAAGTAATTAAGAATCTGTATAAAAGATTAGTAGTATTTTCTTTTCTAGAATAATATCGATAATACTCTTAATAGCTATAGCTATATTGAATCTAAATACTATTCTATAAAGTTCAGATACTAAAACACTTCTTATAATTCTTTTATATTTAATTGATAACTAATAAATCAGATTTGCTTTATTAGTTTTATTTATCAAAACAATAATATAGTCGATTTATAATAAATAGTCTTTATTATTTACAAATAATATATCTATAAATATTACAATCTTAAGTATCTCTATATCGAGTAGAATGAAATTAATACTTCTTATAGAGTTGTTGATCTACTACTAGATATACTTATTAAAAGCTTTAATATTAATATTTATTAGTTCGATACTCTAAGTAATAACTAAAAAATTGTATAAAGCTTCAGATTAGTATATTATTATAATATATATACTTCTTATATATTATAAAGTATATTACTCTTTTTAACTAGCTTGTTTAGTAACTTTTCTGCAATTTATAATAATATTAACTAGCGACTTTGTAATTAATTATATATTTCTATATTAGAATTACTATATTAATATTAGCTTATATTTGTTAATCGCGATTATACTATTATTAAACTTTAGTAGTTTATTTTAAATTAGTATTTCTTATTCTTTAATTAGAAATTAAGTATTCTGAAATTGAAACTACTTTTATATTATAAATATTTTATTTATAATAATTAGTATATTATCGATCTAGAGGTTGATAATACTAAAACTATTTAGTTATATAGAAAGAAGATATAAATTAAATATAGATAATTATATTTTTAGCTTGTTAATATAATATTTATAATATATTCTAAACTAGTAGTTCCTAGACTTAATAACACTATATAGTAGTTAGATAACTTATAAAATTATTTCTTCTAAATATCCTATTTCCAGTAATATATAGATATAAATATTCTTTAAAAGTAGAGTTATCGCTTATATATATATTTAAGAGATATTATATAAATATAACTTTATTTTTATTTTTAACTTAAAAATTATATAAAAAGCGAGTAAGATCTACTAATTAACTTATTGAATTATTAGTAACTAAGTAAAAACTAAGTTCTTTCTAATATTATTATAAGCTTAAATAACTAATCTCGATTTCTCGAAAGCTTTGTTTATTCTAGAATACTTAATCTTGTTGATAAATCTAACTTTGAAAATCCTTATACTTTATAGAATTAATTCTTTTAAAATAGTTTTGAAGACTCTTTTTTCTATTAAACTATTAATCTTTTTTCTTCTTGATTTAGTAAAAGAAAGTTCTATATTACTTTTAAAATACTTTATATTCTATATTTCAATTTCCTTTATATTATTATAGTTATCAAAATCAAAGTTAGAGTTATTAAAGAAGAATATAATTTCTAGTTAGTTTAAATATATTTTTTGAGAATAATTTAATATTATACTTTTTAATTATTATTCTTCTTATAGTATATTAGTCTACGATTATATTTCATCGATTTTTAAATCACTTCTAGACTAATTATATAGTTAAATAATAAGTATTTACTTTATTTTATCAACTATATAATCAGTTATTTCTTCTTTTTAGTAGAATAGTTTGATAACTATATTATAGAAGTTAGTAATTCTACTAAGTAGTTTAACTTTATATATCTCTTTATTAATAGTATAAAGTTTAAATAGATTATCTTAAATATTAGTACAATTATATTCTCTTTAGATAAGCACTTTCAAGCTAATTAGTAAGTTATAGAGATATACTATTAATAGTCTATTTCGTTAGTTTAATATATCAACAACTTATTATTCAGTTTATACTCTTTCGATCTTATCTATAACTTTACAAATTGCTTTAGTATATTTATTAATAAATAATAATAAAAGATTAAATTTATTTATTCTTAAGAATACTTTAAAAACTAATAAGATTAAAACTAATCTATTTAGTCTAGCTATATTATTTATTACTTTAATAACTATTTACAATACTAATTTTTTAGTAATTACTTTATTTATTTTATTTTGAATAATTATATAAATATATCTAAGAATATAATAATAATATTTAATAATTCTAATTAACTAGTATATTTCGATAAATATACTTTTCATTATTATAACTATTACTATTATATACTACTTAAATTCTCTTCTTACAAAGTTCATACTAGTATTATAGATAATATTCTCTAGAAAGCCTAAGTAGATATCGATCTAGTACTATCGTAGTATATCTTATATATATTTCACTATAATATTATCTAGCTATTTTACTACTTAGAACTATATTGCTTTGTTAATAATATATAGAATAGGTTTATTATCTATATATATTATATTGACGATGATAGAATAATTAAATAGAAGTTTATCTTGTAATATAAACTTGAACTAATCTAGTAATTTTATATACTTTTAGTAGAACTTATAGAATTTAGTTAGTTTAGTAAATACTTTCTTATTAATATTATAACCAAAGTATTCAAGTAATCGTTATAGTCTTAAGATTAACAGATATCCGAAACAATAATATAATCGATATAACTTAGTCTTTATTAAATAATATTTATTTATATTAATTGAGCTATCAATAATATTCTAAGTTATAATCTTTTATAATAAGAATAAGTATTTAAACTTTTATACTACTTAGAATATTCTCTTAACTGAATATACTATATTTATCAAATTATTGAAATATACACTTAGTTTATCTATATTTTAAAAGCAAAGAAGGAATAGAGTATTTAATAGAAGTATATAGAATTCGATAGTTCTAATTAGAGTATTAACAAAGAGTAAACTTATAAATATAGTATCGCTAATACTAAAACGGATATTTATATTTTTAGTAGTTAAGATATCGATTAAAGTAAGTACTAAGTTTAAATAAACTTTATATTAACTAGTTCTTACTATTAATTTAACTAAAATTCTAATATTAATTATAATATTATAAAACTTATTACTATTATAATAGAAGTGTTATATAAAGGTTTTATAAATAGTTTTAAACTTAGATATTAGTATTACTTTTATAATTATATATACTAATACTTATTTAATAAGTATTATAATAGTCGCTCTTCTATTAATAATATTAGTTTAGATAAAGAATATTTCCAAGTTATTTAGACTATTATTATTATTATTAATATTAAGAGCTACGAATATATCTTCAAGATTATTAATATTATTATATTTACTCTTATTTCTTCCCTCGATTTCAGCGATATATTATCGGAACTACTTACTTTTATAATTACTACTACTACTTCAAGAATCTTTATACTTCTTAAATATAATATTATATTCCTTCTTCGAATAATTCCTAAACTAGTATCTTTCCTTTTAGTATATATAATACCTCTTATTCTAACTATAAGTTCAGTTTTAATAACTTTCTATATAACTATTAATAGTCTTATAAAAGATATAATCAGTTATATTCACTAATACTAGTTTATTCTCAAATATCGATATTAATATTTTATACTAGGTTTTTTCAAAGATAAAAATTAAATTCCTTAAGTTACTTAATAGTTTAATAACTGTTTTAGCTAGTTTAAAGTATACGAATATATATATTAGTATTCCTTAATATACTATTATTAGTTTATTATATATAATAATATTATTCTTAAATATAATTAGGAGATTTAAAAATATAGTTCTTAGTTTAATTACTATATTATCAAGATAAGTAATCTTCGATTTTAATAAGTTCTTTTTAATAAATAAGTCTAGAATTATATAATTCTATTTATTAAGTATTTCTTATTAATATTCTAATCTCTTAAAATAGTCTTTAATTATATTATAAACCTAGTCGAAAGTTATACTTCTAATTGAATATTACAAGTAGTAAAAATCGAAAGCTATTCTAATTAGTATAATCAGGAATACTAATCTAAGTATATCTTTTAATATTCTAACTCTTTTATATATATTAAGAAATACTATAATTTTATAATTGAAACTATTCCCTTTTCTAGAATATTATATTTCATTTGTATATATTTTTACTAGATTTATAAGCTTTTTTGATATATTCTAAAGTAAGTTATATTATATAGTTACTGAATTTATATAGTTATATAATAGTTAATACTAAGTATTCTATAGTAATCCTTATATAAATAATATATATAATAAGTATAGCTATTATAATAATAGGAATAGTTATTAAGAATATATATATAATAGTTACTAAAATAGTTATATATATATTAGAGCTAAATAGGAGTATTACAAAGAGTTTAATTATATATCTGATAGTATATATATAAGTTTAGATTACTTATACCTTGTAGATTGTAGAGGTAAGTTATTTTAGAGGCTTCGAAAGTCGTCCTTTACCTTAATTATATTATCTGCTTTATAGAATAACTTTTGTAATTTAGAAGAGTTAAATATTAATTCTTTATCTTATAGTCGTTATAATAGATATTATAGTGATTTTAATCTAAAAGTAAAGTTTAGGTTTACTACTACTTAGATAATCTTATTCGAAGTCTATTCTATTTATATTTAGATAATAATTACTAGTTCTAAAGTATATTTTAAAACTTTAGTTAATCTGACGAATATACTATATAAACGAAGTATATTCCTAAGAGTTATATATACTTTTATTCTAGTTACTTTGAACCTTGCTTTGTTGAAGTCGACGAAGTCTTCTTAATATATTTCCTATATATTATAGTCTATTATCTCTAAGCTTTTATATTCTTCGATCTTGATATTAATATATCTTCTGATTCTACTTCTATCGCTCTATTTATTAGTACTTGTTAGTAAGAGTATAGGGAGTATTAAGTAGGTTATATTTATCTCTACTTAGGAAAGGTCTTAATCGCTATCCTATTAAGAAAGGTCTTATTCCCTAGTTTCTTCTTCTACCTAGCTTCTGGATTATCCTCTTGTTACAAGTATTATTATTAGTTAATTGGTTAATTAGTTAAGATAGTTCTGATCTGAATTGCAAGACTAATCAGTATAGGAAAACTCAGTATGTAGCTACGAACATCACGCTTTGGGACGTTTAACTAGTGTACTTTTAGTCTTAATTGTCCTACTACTCTATACTTCTATGGAAATTATTTATATGAGTAGCCCGCGTAAAAGTTTTCACCGTAAGCGAACCGAGGTAGGGTAATCCGTCTGTCGGCAACGAGTGCTCCACTTCCAACAGTTGGACTTTTGTCAGGACCTCCCAATTCCAGATTCGTGAAGTTGTCGCTGTCCTCAGCAAAACGCTTTCATTCGTCCCAGTTTTCCTGCACTTTCATCGCATATACGTGACCGATGTTCATGTTGCGAACTTTATACATATGACCAAAGCCGCCACTAGCAATTCTGGCTTCTATATTGAGCCTGCCATTGGTGAGTTGTGTGTCCTTTCGATATCGACTGGCCCGCATTCGTGGAGTGGCGCAGATATAGCTCAAACATAAGATGCCAAGTCGAGGTTCAGAATCTAATAGAGTTCATTCATACCACATTCTCATGTCGGAGTCTGTGTAATCGAAATCGTCTTCATCTTTGTAAGATGAAATGTATGACTTGACTGATTTTTATCTAATCTATAGAAAATGGGAGCCTTTTATAGGTATCCTGAATAAGTCCTCATGACTCATGAATTACACCATTCCAATGGTATTACAGGTGAACAGGAATGTACAGGAGACCGGAGCCATTCATATGCATCCCAAGATCTCAAGCTTTTGATCACTACTTTGTACGAAGGGAAGTCAGGTTCATTTGGTAATTCCGATTGCACCTCGAGTTCTGGATTGATCATGTGCCGGATTTTTGTTCCGCGTTGAGCTATGACTTCGATATTTGTGATCCATGAGTCCCAATCCGGTGAGGAATCAAGAATCCGGGATTCCGTATAGTGGCTTGCAGACAACCATGATTGTGTTCGGTGGATATCTTGACTGAACCTCCTTGGGTGGTCGTGCTAGTATCAGTCGATTTAAGAGAGATACTGACTGAGTGTACGCTTGTGTAATGTCTCTCGACACCGGCTCGAATCCTCTTGTACGGAGAGAGGGGGCAAGTGTGAGGATGATTCTTTGACTTGCTCGTCGTACGGTCGGAGATTGAGTGAGTACAGTTTCTTTTCCGGCGTGGTTGTAAGCTTGAATGACCAATCTTGATTTCTCGTACGGTGCTATTGTTGTCTTGCCTTTTCCTTCGTTCACGAGTCCTGAGTTAAAAGACATGAAGCTTGTTCTCAAGAATTTTGTATATTTTACTGCTATATTTTCTCTCTTTGTCCGAGAGGATCTTCATTAGGTCACTTAGCGGTTTAGAGACATTATTCCGTTCGTACGTGGTTAATGTCGATGTTGCTTCCGCCGGGTGAGGTGTTGCAGTGAACCGTACGAAGCTGTTATCAGGGACTTCGTTCCTTGGTTGTTGTACGCTTGGAGCCGGGTTTTAATTGTAATAACTTGGGATTTGTCTGCCATTTTTGTGAGAATGAGATCCATATTCATCTCCACCGCCATCTCCACAGCAAACGTAATCGATAAATGAGGGCATTCCCAGATTGAGGAATGATCCACAAATGCCGAATTTCCATTATTTCTTCATTTGGGTGAAAGTATTGGCTATTTCCAGCGCTCTGATATAATCGGTAGGCGCAAATCGTGACTTAAGTGCCGACAGCTTGGCCCAAACGGAAATCTTGTCTTCAATGTACACCTTGCTTCGTTTCGTGACCATGTTGTTGATCAGATGGGAAATTACTTCCAGCTTATTTACTTGATTTTGATATCAAGGCATTTGAACGTCTTTGAATCTTTGAATCTTTGATAGCTCATTTTATACTCTTCCCTCTGGTCCGGGGTAAGAGCAGTGAAAGTGGTCGTATTGTCTTGGAAATCACTGTAGTCCGGTGCTTGTGGCTCAGTTGGTTGTATCGGCTCTTGTGCAATGTCTGGGACTCTGGGTTAATCAAATTCCAGATATTATATCCAGTAACAGCGATGGATTTGATATTTGCAAATTGCAATCCAACGCTTCCAGTCGGCTGATGTGTCGAGGACTCTAGAGGTGCTCTTGTTGTTTCCTCCCGCTATTTTGAAAATGTCGTTAATCGTAGTCTAATGGTTCGAAAACTAGGTCGTGTTTAACGCAGCTCGCAAGCTTGTGTTCGCGTTGTTGATTTGTGTGGCTACACCCTCCTCGCCCGTAACTCACTTCAAAAGGCGGGTCAGGAAGATCTTGAGGGTTTGCAGCTGTTTTATTATTGATGGGCACAAGGCCCTCATTTCGGTCGTAAATCGGTCGCTTCCATAGCGACAATTTGAAATCAGGTTCTAAGTTGGATTCAAAAGGTTTGTTGCTGAAAAGATATTGAGCACAGCTCGCAAACTGTGTTCGAAATGTCGGTTCAAAATTGGGTTCGTAGTCGGTTCAAAGTTTGGGTTCGTAGTCGGGGTCGTTTTTGGGAACTGAGATAGACAATTGTTGCGGAATTTCTTCAAAAGAGAGGGCTCATAACTTCTGGACCTGGATGGCCCAACAATTGGTGGAGTTTGATCTTCGATACTGTTTGATTCTTCGGTTCGTCACGCTGAGCTGCAAAAGAAGAGTGCACTTGGGATGGTTCAAACACCCAGTGGTTCCCGTTCTGATACAGATAACAGAAGTGAGTTCCGTTTTCTCTTTCGAGTTCTGATGAATTTCGAGTGTTCCAGTGAAAACCCTTGTTGTTGAGGAGCTGCAATGCCACCAGGTTGGCCATGAAGCCCGGGATGAGTGCAACATTTTTTAACCCAATTTGCGCTGGTCCGTCAGCAGTTTGAACGTCTACCACACAATTTCCATATGCTTCGATATTGTAGCTCGTTGTTCCAGCTGTCAATCGATTTCCTCCTGCGCTTCTTGTTGGTTTGAATTTCGATGGATCATTACACACGTGGACATCGCTGCCATTGTCAAGAATCCAGTGGTTCTTGAGTTGGTATTCTGTGATTTCGTTTCCTGTGGAGATGGCGGCGGAGATGGATATGGGTCTCATTTTCACAATTTTGGAAGAGATCCGCTTGGAATATATCCGCCGGGGATATAATCCGCATTTCTCAAAGCCATGCCATAGTCATCATCCTTTCAAACTCTGTATGCTTCATCCAGGTTAGAACTATTAATATGGATCCAGAAGCAAACATTCTAGACATATTTTCTAATTGGACACATTCAAAAACCTACCCATATCCTATAGTTCGTGATATGCACTATTTGCACTGAAGAACGGTTCATATGGATCACATGACTGTATATACAGACCATACTTTAGTCACATGACTATCAGCCCACGTTAGAAAGAATCACATGCATCAATATATATCCTCAAATCCACTTCTTGATGTTCATATAGTACACTGCCCATCTATGGCCGTTTTACATGTACTGCTGTACCTGCGCTTGCTCATCATCTGCACGAAATGGTGGTGTAATTCGAGGTCTTCCCAGGTTTCCACAGTCCCACTACTCAGCCGACAACACAACACTGTAAAAACTCGTATCACTGCACAGAACTCATTTCATCCCGAGTTTGAGCCCTCGATAGATGGGACGATAGCTTGCTTGCTCGACATGTGTATCGGAGAAAAGAGAACTCTCACCATCCCGCCAGAGTTTGGTCGTGGCGATAGAGCCATGGGATCAATTCCTGCTGGAAGCAACATTGAGTATGTTAACCCACCTTCTACAAATAAAGAAACCCCATTCCCGAAAGGAGTACGTTCAGGTGCGAGTAGCAAAGCTACGAAAACACCAATTGAATTGGTGAACTTATCATTGCTTGAAATATTGCGCAGTGAGTAATATAGATGGAGAATGCTACATTGCATTGCGAAGCTCTAAGCTATTGAAGCTGGGGTGAATCAAATCACAATCCGGGTGTCAATTACTTGACCTTGCGGGGTATATTCGAGAATGTTTGGAGTGCTTCAGGCTCCTTTGAAGTGCTATGTGGAAGAGTTGAAGGACGTAGTCGTTGGTCAAAGAAACACGATGGCTCGGTTACATACGCCTGACGTGATGTCAGAGTCCAGAAGCTTTATATAGGAACATAAATAGTAAATATGGAAATCTTATTGGGGGCTGGAGTATTTCAGCTACGATACGTTTCTGCGACTGGGTTTGATGCTTTCTTTTAACAGAGAGAAGGAGATCAGGACGCATGCTTGTCGTAGTGATCCTATGTGAATACATCTAGTATTGCTATCCATGTGGTGGTTCATGTGGTGGTTCATGGGAAGACAACGACTTCAAGGAAGTGTTTAGCTCCCACATAGGTAAACTCCCAGGGTATACGCCGACTAGCGTTATGGGAAAACATTGCAGGAAATTTAAAAGATAGAGTGTTCAATACAGCAGCACCGCCGGTGACGGCAAGCACCAAGAATATGTTATATATAAATACATGACAAAATAAACTCTGCATCAAACACTTCCATCGAGGAACAGGATTCATATCAAATTATAAATGGATATCTGCGCCAACTTGAGAACCGTTAAATTTCTGAATCCGTCTAAACGCCATGCGCTCCCTTTTGAACTCCATCAAAGCTGCCTAGTAGTTGAGATCAAAGACAATAATCTTCTTGGGAAAATGATATCCAACTAGCAGTATTTGCCGGCAACAAAATGCATTTGGTGGGCTAACTACCCATCATGTTCAAAGATAAATTTCACAAGCATAGAGAATAGGGCAACATATACCACGAATGCTGGAATGAGTTGACGTGAATCGAATGCGGACATGCCTGTGAAGTCGTTAGTAAGAAATCCGATTCGAATATATAGAAAAGGAGAATCACCATAATGTCTTAGCAAATCTCGCAGTGGGCTTTTCGATGTCACATGGTCATTGCTGTGTTCCAGTGCATGTTGAACTCTAGCAAGGTCTTGCTCGTTGGCAAAAGTCTCTTCTAATTTCTTGAATCAATTTCGAGCCCATTTTGCCAGCCTGGGGTGGATCACAACTAACCTAATTTTTGCTCCTCCTTGGCCCTCCTACCCAAAAGTTCGATCTCACTTTCACTAAAACTCAAGGTTTTGTCGATCATGTCGAATCTCCAGTCAACAGCAGCCTCCGTATCTTCAAGAATCTTGTCTGTGAGTGCTCTATCGTTCATAACCTCCGTGAAAATTTCTTTCAGTTCGGCCAAGCTTGAATCCAACTTGTCAACAGCGCAACGAATGTCATACATGCAACGCATGAATTCGTCGCCAGAAACAGATCGATCCAGGATACGGCTCTTCAAATTTGTTAAAGAATCACGCCACTCATCCATAAATCGTGACGTGGTTAGGTACGCAAACGGCGGAAGCTCTTCCCAACTGAAGACATCACACGACGATCCACACACAGCTTTGTCGAGTTCGTAGAATGCCTGGAGCAAGTTCCATAAGTATATGGAAGCAACTGGATACTTTATATAAATATCGCCTAAAGCGAGGTCGTTCTTCAATACTAGATTTTTGGAACAATTGCTGGCATTCCTTCGCCATGTTTGAATGCGATCCGACCATTCTGGATTATATATGTCCGGAGCGTTGGCATCTGGATGCTGGTCAAACCAGTGAGAAATAGCTCTCTGTTGCGGTGATTTTATTTCTAGTGTTGCAGATTTTTGGGATGAATCAACGAACATTTTGGAGTGGCATGATCAGTTTCGTCCGGCCGATCTGTCAGATAAGAGAACAGCGGCTTGCTTGTATTTTAAGTAGAGGGCAGATCCGCCGCACTGGGCCACTCCGGGCCACTTGTGTGTAAGGTTGCTGTAATTCCGGTTACCTAGGACTAAACCGCCTGTCTCATCCCTCCACACCCTCTATGCAAAACATCACCTCACACTGCCTTTAGTAAAAGACTACGAGGATTGGAGGATTCAGTATGACTTGTCTGCCTGTCTAACAGTTCGAGCCATCCAAGTTCACCGGTTTGTTAAACACAGCCCAAAAGACCGGAACAATTAACAATGGCAACTGTATGTATCATGCAATGCATAGACACGGGTTTTCATAATCTTTGTGCTGCTCTACGAATTAACATCGAGTTTGATTCCGAATTGTCGAAGTCAACCGACACTCAGAAATAGGATTGATGCAATGGTCCTTTCGTACATGGGTGGGGAGGCCGTGGCGCTCGTACCTAAGGTACGAAAATTTGGTGGCCTACCCTTGGTCAGTTGCCAGTTGTTAAGCCCGCTCGATGAACATACATCTGTGGTACAGTTATCCACAGGCAGGGCCCTCAGCCAACAGGAGTGTTTAAATTAAAATTTTGGACGGCTATTAGCACCCCTGACTAATTCATACGGCTCAACTTTAGGCCGATCCAGCTCCTCGGAAGGCCAAGCGACTGGGATAGCACTCTAAAAACCAATGAAATTCTACTACCGAGCGCCTACACTAATGCACTACAGCTATCTTGCATTTCGACGAATGAGCCTGCACATACCAAAAACTCCACAGGAATCGACTCACATTCGAGTGAAAAGGAAAGCAGCGTCTCGAGAAAAAAGAGAAGAGTCATCTCTTACTGTTCGATGGAAGGAAAGTTGCACGAAAGATCAGGCTGCGGCATGAGGTGCTTCATAAGGGTTGGTAGTTCGGCTGATGTGGTCTGTCAGCGACCGAAATAATTGAACAACCAGATCATGCACCTACAGCGTGATGCAAATGACGAGTAATCTGGAGGGCGTCCCATAGCCCATGGCTGAGGCAGGTGGTCACTGGCAAAATTCAAAGGGATGTGTACTGCGTGTTTATTTTTGCTTCCTCACCGGCTTTTGTACTGTAGGTTACTCAAGCATTTCCCACCAAGCCGGAAAGGACTGTGTGTTCCGTAAGTCCTTTTATCCTGATCTTTTATAATTGCGACGTCAACAGGTCCAGGGCAATTCATTGGCTCGAGTCCGCGACTGGATAGAAGAAAAAATGCACATCATTCGTTCTGGTTAATTACAATGAACTGATGTATGACATTTCTTCCCGCTTCTGTTTCGAGTAGTTGAAGATGTGGCGTGAATACTGCCACCTTCTGATTCGAGGCGAGGTACTGGGGCTATCTTTGAGGCCGCCCCCCTTCAGGATCAGCATCATGCCTTGGGCTTTTATACGAGTCAACAATGTTAACATTCTAATTTATCAAAGAAAGCCTACTCTGACCCTTTGGTTCAGAGCCTTGTCCAGCGAGTAAACTGATTAGGGAGGGAACAGAGTGTTATTCTCTGGCCCCCACTCCTAAGAGCATCTAACAACACCTTCGGAGGTAGTGTGATTCTTGATTCATTGGTCTAGCGATCCTTAAACGGCAATAATCATTATTGAATGCAGGATGTGGCTCGCTGCAAACCTGAAGCTTATGGCTGGGAAAGGGGGGAGAGGGGGGGGGGGGCACTCACCTTGCGGCCACTAAGATCCACACCATCCTTTCTTGGGCCAAATCGCAGAGCCTCTTAGAAAGCTCTATTTCATTCACACACGAGTGTGTATACCATAACTGTCGCTTTTATGGTGACATGCGGAAAACCTACAATGGCGTCTCCTAATTCCGAATATTATAGCCTGGATACGTTAGACCCAAATGATCGTCCTGGCAGTGCTTTGAAAGGAGATGGAGCTCGAAATCGGCTTCTTGAGGTGGTGAAAGTCGTAGAATCCAAAGGAAACTATATCTATGAGGCTATCGACTACAACGAGGAAATCCGGGTTTTACATCTTCTTTCTGGAAAGCAGAAAAGTGCCATTTTCTGTAGATTATTGACTACATCACTAAAAGCAGCCAATGTTCCACTGGGGTCATCGTTGAACAAACTGGCATACTGCGCTCTATCATATAATTGGGGAGAGAAGGGCCAGAACAAGATCTATATTTATGAACAGCCTAGTACTGGGACCGATAGCGAGAAGAGAAAGCATGCGATTCCAGATTGGAAGCATACTTATATCCAGGATAACCTCATGCACGCCCTCACGCAACTGAGATCTGAGACGGAAGAGGTGTACCTGTGGGTTGATGCCTTGTGTATCGACCAGGGTAATCCAGGTGAAAGATCGGCCCAGGTTGCTAAAATGCACGAGATATACAGCAACGCCGAAAAGGTGTGCATTTGGCTCGGGAACCCTTCAGAGATGGACGAGGCCAAGAAAACTTTTGACTTCCTCACGAAGATACTAGATCTTGCAACCTTCGAAGACCTAGTGACCAGAGGAGAAAATCCTAAAGACTGGCTACTTATTATCCATCTGATGAAAAAAGATTGGTTCAGTCGACGATGGATCATTCAAGAACTGGCGTTGACAACAAATGCGTGGATACGCTACGGGACCGAAGAGATGCCATGGAGATTAGCAGCTGATGCTATTGCCTTATTTATGACTAGTTTCGCGGAAATCAAGCAGATCCTAGTTGATGCGGCGGCCAGTGAGCCAACCAACAGGACTTGGGAAACTGCTGACGTCGGTGCCCTTGATGCTCGAGCGCTTGGGGCAAACACTCTCGTCACTACAACCAACAGGCTTTTTCGAAGGGCCAATGACAACGGTCACATAGAACAACGCTCTTTGACACTAGAAGTTCTAGTATCCTCATTACTGCTTCCCTTTGAGGCCAAAGATCCCCGGGATACAGTCTACGCCGTGTTATCGATTGCGAAAGACATTTGGAGATCAGAGCCAGAATTAGAGATAGGCATGAAATGGGAAGCGGCAGCTCGCAGAACAAAACTGTTGTGGGCTGGCGTATTGATATTCCATTGGGTTCTATTGCCGCTCATTATGCTGCCCATAACGCTTCTGCAACCGTCTTCGACTCAGCCCATGACTTTACTAGACCCCCGCATACAGCCCAATTACCAAAAATGCCTGCTGGACGTATACGCAGACTTCATGGAATATTGCATTGAAAAGTCCCAAAATCTCGATATCCTCATCCGAAACTGGGCACCCATGGAGGAGAAGAAAACGCGTCGTGAGCTACTTTACAGCAGCACAGTACCTGCTCAGGATAAAGTTATGCCAAGCTGGGTACCAGATATCGAGCTATCCGCTTTTGGAGCGGCACATAGGAAGCAAAGAGGGAGAATGAACGGTGATAGTTTCGTAGATGGGTCTGACAGACAGAAAACCTACAATGCTTCTCTGGGATTAAAACCCACCTTCAAATTCGGAAAATTCAACACAGATGTTTCTTCCAACAATGGTCCCATTAACAGTAATACGACTTCTTCGGCCGAACATTCTCAGAACAAAGGAAATGAGACGAAACAACTTCCACCTAAATTCACTGGAGTCTTGGAAGTAGACGGGTTCCAACTCGCCGACATATGCCAGATCACCGACGCTGTAACAACAGGAGTAGTACCTGTCACCGCACTAGAGATGGGTGGTTGGGACAAAGATGTACGAAAGGAAGAGCGTAAACTTCGCGATGAGTTGTGGCGTACTATGTGTGGAGACAGAGGGCCAAAAGGTACGCATACTCCGAATTGGTATCGTCGAGCTTGTCTCTTCTGTCTCGAACATCAGGTTGACCACGAAGGGAATTTTGGCACCAACAACCTGAGACCTGCCTCTCGGACACGCGTGGTGCGATCTTTTGTAGATCGTGTGCAAGCCGTGGTGTGGAAACGTAGGTTTTTCCGTACCCCACATACTGCAGAACATGGAAAGAAAAGTTTGTTTGGCCTAGCACCGTTCGGCGCGAAGGAGAATGATGTTGTCTGCATATTACTCGGGTGTACAGTGCCGGTGGTGTTAAGACATGACGGCGATTTCTGGAGATTGATTGGGGAATGCTTTGTCTTCTCGATGATGGACGGGGAAGCCATAACGGGAGACTGGCCCAAACGGCTAGAGACTTTCAAGCTGAAATGATGTGGAGCGCGGAGGATTGTTTTCGATGCGATACGACATAATGCGCTGTTTCGCGATAGAAAGATGGCGACTCAAAACTGGCGTATCGGAATTTCCACCCAAATGGATGGATCAAACGACTTCATCTGCATACAAAAGTATCATGTTCGAGAAACACACGCTCGAAATCCGATTGTTCAAATTTTTAGCCATAGAAATCTCGATTACAGACAGCATACTTACATCACATAGACTCAGAGCGTATACGTGGCTTTCCGGACCATCTATTGGAGCCACCACTTCTCATCTCGAAATCCCCTTCATCCAGCAGCGAATAGACGTTGTAACCCGGCTACCGCACCAGGAAAGGCCGGCATATAGCATGCGACCCCAGCCAGCAAGTCACGGCAGACCTTCCCGATGCTATATCAACGGCGTGTGCTTGTAAGGAAGGAAGAAAGGAAGGGGGAAAAAAGAAAGGAAACGCACGAGATATCGAGGTGTAATAGTAATAATGTATTAGTAGGAAATGAGCCCTTCGGCTGAGAGAGAGACAGACGTGTTCATGTATATTTTCCACGCAGACGGTTTCCAAGTTACCAAGAACAACGCGAAGACTGCCGGAAAGAATCACCTAAATGCATCTAGCAGGCAGTAACGAAACAAGCCGAATTTAGAATCGAGAGAGCCAGTCCATGTTCAATGAATGGGAAGGGCAGCACGCTTTTGCGATGCAGAGTTGGCGGTATGAGGGCGACCTGGATATCATATGAGCATAACTACAGCCCAGGTGAAGATCCAGTGGTGCAATGCCATTATTACCACCGCGAAGGACTGCCTTCCACATTTCATGCTCTTCACATTGTTTATACAGTACAAAGATAACGACAGCGTGTACCATAAGATCATAATGCCTTACAGTTATCCACACAGAGTAGGATATACAATATTCAGACCATTACCCAGTTTATTCATCCACTTAGAAGAGATGCATTTATCCATCCACCCATTCATCTATCCATCTATCTATTTCGACGCCATCGAACTATTCCGCCTCTCCATCATCAACCTTTTCCTGTTATATCTAGTCGTCTTCATCACCTCCGCCGCCACCAGCCCACCAAACAACCCTCCCAAATGTGCCCAATGATCCATCGTAATCTTCAACGAGCGCTTCACCGCAACGGCGTACACATCCGCCGACGCAAACAGAATCAGCAGTAACCATGACGGAATGCCCGGGAAACTCTGCGGCGGGAAGACGCCTAAGATGCGGTTCTCGGCTGTCGGGTGCAGCCACAGATACGCAGCGATGATGCCATATAACGCGCCTGAAGCGCCGAGCGTGGAGGTGACGAATGTACCGCGGACAACCCATGAGGTGAGGGAGACAAAAGAAGAGAATACGCCAGCACCGAAATACGTAGCGAGGAAGTTGGCACGCCCGATTTCGTCGTGCAGGCGGATGCCGATGAAGGAGAGGAAGAACATGTTGGGGACGAGATGGGTCAGGAATTGTTGGTGGGAGAATACACTTCCGATCATGGATAGAGCTCTGGGGTAGCCAGGGACGACGAGGAAGTATTTGTTGAGGAAGCGGAAAGCTGGAGGGTGATGCCAGAGCGCGAAGACGGCGAAGTTAAGGAGCACGAGGGAAGCTACAGTGGTGAACGCGGGCGGCAGTTCTGGGAACAAACGAGCTGCGCGGGGTGGCGGAATGTAGAAATATGCATAGGTACAGAATCCACCGATGGTTAGCAGGACAACCAATCCCGATGGGAAGAGACGCTGAAAAATTGTCATCTCCGGAGGAACGTCTGGGAGTACCTTGGCTCGTTCGAGGTAATGTTGTAGCTTTGGATTTTCACCCGGTCGACGAAGCTCAACCTTTGAGCGGGGCTTAACAGCTTCTAGTGTACCGGTCTTATGCTTCACTGCTTTCATTTCTTCTTTCTTGGCCTTCTCCTCAAGAGCGTCCAATCTTGCCTGTTCTGTTTCTCGGATATAGTCCAGACCACTGTCTCCATAGATATCCTTCTTACCATCCCCTTGCATGTCCTTCGTTTTGTAGAGATTTATTTTTGCTCCTGTATATCCTGCAGCATTAGGCGCATACAAGTCTGGCCTGGGAGGAGCTTGCCCCTCAAGTTCGGCTATCTCCAATTCCAATCTTGTCGCCGCATTATAGTACTCATCAACAGGAACATTCTTCCTCAGCCATGCTAGTCCTTTCGCTTGTGCTTGTTTCTCCCAATACGCCAATGGACTAGGTTCATCTGGATCCGGTAATGTTCCTGCAACCCTCCTTCCATGTAGAACTCTCAGAAATTTGTCCGCTGAACTCCCACCTAGTATGCCATCGAATATAGCATGTGCTTCTTCCTTAGTTAAAGGTTCCTCTCGATACTCAAGACCAGTTTGATCATCATAATCCTTTGGTAAGTCGTCGTATCGAGTGATGATTTTGTTGTGCCTTTTCTTACTTCCATAAAATCTCTTCGAATTTTGTAACCCTACACCTCCTGTCCAAGTATTATATGAACTCCCAAGTTTCTGCAATCGACTTTCGGATGACGGAGCATCTCTCCGACAATATGCCAACGAAGATATTGAATAAGGACGAACAGCACCTTGTGCTAACCTCCGAGCAAGACTATCGATAGTCTTGCATGTTCTCGAATTGATGGTCGTTCGACACGTTATACGAGTCGCAGGCCAGAGACTATTCATCTTCAGAATCGTACTTATCGTCCCATATCCAAATAGCTGTAATGAGTCGATTTCGCTCGACCACTAAATGTCATCGACTGAGTCGTGGGATCATCATGAGAATAAAACCCGCGGGGTTCGTAAAAACGTTGATCCGGAGGAGCACGGTCCATTTTCTCAAGGGTTCCGCGTCTGCAGCTGTTGCCTTTACCCCTCCATATTTATATTTTCCTTCCAGATGAGCTTCATGTTGATTTAAGCTGTCGATTTCGCGAATCTGATACAAAGTATCACTAACAAAGTTCTATGTTCGGAATCAACAAAGCTAATCCCACAAATCATGTCATCCGAAGCCCTTCCCATCTCCCCCGCACGCTTCGCCTCCGCGCTCAAAGATCTCCCTATGTCGACGCTCCATCTCAAAGCAGCCGAGATCCGCAACAGCATAGCCCATCTTGACTACAGTAACGAGGAAATGAAGCCTTTTGCAGAAGGACGTGCGCCAGAATGTGTGAATGGAGAAAAAGACCAGGATTGCGTGGATGCGATAAAGGAGAATGAGGTTGTGATCGAAAGGATGAATGAGCGATTAAATATGTTGAAGGCAGAGGTGGAAGAGAGGGGTGGGGTTTGGGGAGAATGGGAGAAATCGGCAGAAGGAGAGGGAGAAGGAGAGACGCTGGTTAATGGAGCTGTGAATGGAGATTCGAACGCGAATGCGGGTGTGGGTGCGGCCGCAGCGACGAATAGCGAGGGTGAGACGAGAAGTAATCCTTGGAGCGATGGGACTTTTACAACGGGGAGGATTGTCGGTGGTGAGGTGGTGATGGATGGAGTTTCTGGGATGAATGCGAGCGTGAATGCAGCTTCTACCTCAAATGCGACTGCTAACGGCGACTCGAGAACCAATGGAACAACGGGTGGAAGGTTGGACGATGAAGCATTGAGGAGAGCAATGGAGGAGAGAATGAGAGAAACTATGGGTGGGGACGAGGAAGAGGGTATGCATCTATAAAGAGCCAGACACATATCTGAATGACTGGGAAGAGTTATATGCATTGTATGGCGTTTGGCACGATACCTTTGGGGCGTGAGGGGAAAATGGGGTTCTGGAATGAACGGATATGAAATCAAGAGTAATGAATTAGCAATGAGAACTGTGGCCAGCCGAAGTCAGACACTTCAATCTCAGTTGCCAGAGCCAGTGCCTGTTATGAGTTCGCAACAAATCACAAGAACATCGTAAATACGACACAAGTCACATCAGTAAACAAAATCTTCATTCTCTCGGACTACCATCATAAAGTCCCAAAGCCAAAAATGCGAATGCATCAAAAAAGAGCCATGCTACCCTTTTCCCTAATGCATCGTGAAGACCCCCAGACCCGCTAGACCGTAATGCCCAACCTGCGTTAAAGATAACCGCTAGGCGTAAAGAGTGCTCCCTATCCAAAAAAGCGCCCTATGCACCTCCCCTCCAAAAAAATAATAATCGCTTTAAACTCCTCCCAATAATCTTTTTTAAAACACCCTAATACCGCCAAACTATACTTATAAAGACAATGATTCGAAGAGAGAAAGTTCGTGAAGAGTTATATTTAATAATGTTTATTTAGCCTCGTGTATGAGTAGGCTGTGATATAGGGCTATGCTAGCACGGCATTTTCTTCATGCTGCACCGACGGGGATTTGTAGTTACTGAGCTTTGAAGCAGCTCCCGTGGTTGAAGACATGGTGTCGGGTAAAGGATCAGAAGTAGTAGCTCGTGCATTCAAAGTCGAATTGCCCGTTGTCGGCCGAGAGAGTTCGCGTAATGGTAAATCATTACTTTGTGATTTTGACACTTTATGCACTGACCTCGATGAGCTGATAATTGTCGTGAGAACGGGTCTAGAAAATGTTTCTCTCATTTCCGTGTCGCTATCTCGAAGAGGTATATGTTCAGCCTTTCCGCGTACTTTCTCGCTGGATGCTTTCGGTATCGCGATAGGTGGTGGCTTCCGTGTTGGCGTACTAGCTCCTAGTGAGGTTGAAGATTCATCTGATGAGCTTCTGTCTCTTGCATGGCGTTGAGCAGCAGGACGGTTTGAAAATGAGGGTATTTCAAGTTGCGATGGCGTCTCTCCTCTTTGCACTTTCTGCTCCATCAACTTTTCCGTAACTATTCTGCTCAAAGGCTGGCCTTCTGGAATGGGAGGTCCTCTACGGCTACTTCCATTGCTACCAGCCCTTGTCCTGCTATTGACTCTTACTTTGCCTGCCATAACCTTTGCAGAGGGCGGTGGCTGAAGCATCCATGCTGTTTCCTCTCTACTTCTCGGCGCAGTACTAACAATCGGTGGATGCAGATCGTTGAGCGGCGGATTTCTGGCGATATAATATGATTCCGGATTTCCGTCGGACCCATGCCGGCTACCTGGTCTCCCATCCCCTCCAAACATTCGTCCAGCAGATTCCGAAGCTCGACTAATGGCATCCATAATTCTTTGTCCAGGCCAATACGTGTCACGGCCCCACAAATCCTCGTCTTCACGTTGATATCTCTTGAGATTCCACCCTTCTCCAGATATCCGCGATCCTTCAACAACCGTAGGACTACTTCCAGTATCCGTACTCACCTCACCAGTACTCGCATAACTACTCCCTTGCCCCGCTGTACTGAGTCCGCGTCGACTTGCATTCTTCTTATCCTTATCCCCTTTCTTCTTTGGCGGACCCGGTCCCATCATAATCTCTTCTGTCCAGAACGGATTTGTTGAAAACGGAGAGGGATGTCTGTACAATCCGGGCTGTTCCGTTTCCAATTCATGTTTCTCGGCTCGTTCTCGTTTCGCCTGTGCCTTTGCTTTCCTTCTGTGACTGATCTTTGAACAAGTACCGCAAGAAAGTACATAAAATGCAACCGACTGAAGGGCTACCTCGATAGACATGATTGCTGGTGCACGTCGATAAGACGAGTGGAGAGGGGTACGTCGTGTATGAGTCTATCAGAGGAACTTAATGCATAAAAGGGATATAGCGTATCTCGCTCATTCTGATGTTTCGAATCGCGACAGAAGATCTTCGTCTAGGAGAATGCTAATATATAATACGATGGAGTTCTTTCTTTCGGACAACGATATAGTTCCGAGGTGCTTGAATATCTACCAAGCATTCAATTGAGTTCCCGTGGACAAGAGATTCCTCAATTGCTCTAGGTGAATTGAAGCGTCAACTTGTAAGCTTAGCCTGCGTCCCGCACCAGGTTGAATATGTCGTATCAGATACAAATTTTTCGTAATGAGGGATAATGGAGAAGTGCGTCGATGTTTTATCCTTTGAAGATACTATTTTGAGGTCCGAGTCCAAGTCCAAGCTGAGAGACAAACACGGAAAGCTGCTATTTCAGACGGTTTCCTTTGGAGAGCTAGACAGAGCGTTGTCGCATGCAGTTTGTGATTTTTGAATAATTGTATGTTCACGTCTTGTGAAGTGTGTAGAGAATGAATGGTATGGTAGTAATGTCCTAACGGAAGCCAAAGCATTAGTGAGTACATGAACTCGTATCTAGGGTGCCCTTTATCGATAATCAAGAATCCTTACGTTCGTTACGAAGTATCCGCGAAGTATCCACGAAGTACGTTTGGTACGTTTGGTACGTTTGGTACGTATATTAAACGGGAAAGCCGCGGCAAGTTCAGTCAAATCAAGGAAACGCAGTTGGTGAAGGGACAAAAACGACCAGCTTCTCTTGACCGGCTCCAAAAGAATTGTTTTGTCGAACACCGGTGAAATATGTTTCGTTTTTTTCAAAAGAAGAGGCAATACGACCGGCCTCTAGGGGTCGTTGGGAGGATTGGCATGATGGGCATTCAAGAAACGGAAGTTGGTTTCACATCCGTGGAAAATCAAGACATTGTGTGAACAGGATCCTGGGATCCTTGTCGTAGGCCAATCTCCTCATTTTTGCCTCCCTGTCTTCGCTGATTCCCCTGCGCCCCGCTTACCCAACTCATCATTACTACGAGGGGTAAGTCGGATCACAAGTCTGATACCTGGTAATGCCTAGTCATACCGGTCCACGTTTTGAGCATTCCTGACGGAGGATTGGACTTTGTACACGTTAAATCACGGACGGCGTGGAGACTACTTGCCGGGCATCATAGCAGCGATCATTGGTGGAATGTCGCCGTTGGTCAAGCTTTGCGGACGTATCAAGTCCAATCAAGTGCCATTTCACTACCGTGCTCGCTCCGCCAAGGGCAAACCACAGATCGTGTTAAGATCCATGATGTCCTCGCTTTACGATAAAGACCCTGCGAATGCTGTGCTCACCAATTAGTGATCCCCGGATCGGGGTAGGAACTGCTTCAAGAACCACCAAAAATAGGCATGGGGTAGTACAAAAAGGGGTAAAAGGTCGCGAGTCGCAACCTTTTGTGCGGTCAGTGGAGCACGGTACCTGATCTGCTTTCACCTAGACGACGGCATAATGCATGCATTGCGTTAGATGTTCCTTTTACCCAATTTCATGGTGCTTTGGTACCTTATCATGAGCGTGGGTTAAGTTAATGCATGCTTATTCTTAAGTATGCAGTGCGACCATTCCATGTCCGAAGCATTTAAGCATCGCTTTGCCTGAATGGCGGTCTGTTGGTAGGGCAACCCAGAGCAGTATATTGACAGTACTGCAGTACTGTCCCAGCTATTCCGCTCGACATCCACAATTCTCTGCAATTCGAGGCATGGTGGCTTGGAATAGTCTTCACCATCGACACAGCTTCCCCCATCGAGCGATATCGACGCCTTGACCGCACGAAGTAGACGCCAACACCTTACGAAGTACACCTGCCTCGCAGATTCAGAAATCCCCACGCGTTGTGCTTGCACATTGGGGTTTGTTGCTTCTGCATGCTAATTTCCCACTAGCAGCTTTCCATTCGATACCCTTACTGTAGTACCCATAGGCTGCACCAAAACCCTCGAGATCCGATGCGCGCTTCCGTCACGACATCCAAGACTCTGAATGGCCACATTCCACAAATGATGGTAGAATCCTTGACGCTCTGATCTATGAATCTAGATGTCTCATCGCCAAACTCAATGACATTCCGCTGGCTCTCCGAGGGCCACTGCCGACTAGTGCCAGTGCTGGTATACATGGTTTGCGGAAGTACATCTGCTGGGACAGGGTCGATCCGGTGTCACCCTAGTACAGTAGGGGAAGCTCTTTGAAATCCTCAGCAGCAACGATATGGCCGGCAATCCATTTACTTTCACCCTTGATATGGCACATGGTGCCACCATCCTAATAGGTCGTTCCTTGTATGCAGCAAGAGACAAGTATTCCCCACCTTCGAGATCGTTCAAACCCATGTTTTAGTTTCACAGACAGGATTCTAAATACGAATCAACCCTTATCCCAGGAATCGATCATATTGGTTTTCATTTTTGTCATTCAACGAGTTCAAGTGTATGTATGTGTGAACGAATGAATGAATGAATGGCCACTATACAATTTACGATCTCGAGCACATGCACGTGTTATGTACAAACATCGCAGCCAGCCGCTTAAAGCAGATTTGCTTCCCTCCAAGCACGTCCATATTGCTAGCAATTTTCTCGTGATTAAATGCAGACGATGCTGAAAAGAACATACATTGTAGACCATCTGGACTCCGAGCGTACACACGTGCATAGTCTAGTCAAGTGTCAAATACGCGCTTGACATGACAAGACACTATTGTGCGCGATTTCCCTGGCATCATCGGGCTGGCTTCCCCGCATTCTGTTTCCCGACTTTTATCATTGGCGAGGACGCCTTGTGTCGACTGGATGAGATGACACACGAATATGCTATACCGCAGGGATCCATCCCAACACTAAAGGTCACATGTTCTGGAGATCAAGCAGAGAGTTCGCACCAGTCTCAGATCTGATAACACGACTTCTAGGACGTGAATTGGGACAAATGAATCAAACATCGAGGTTGACTCCGCCCGAAGTGTTGTCCAAAGTTGGAGATGGATTTGCTGAACACATGATCAGCACCTGCACGCCGAAACATAGTCAGAGACAAATGATGTTATGTCAGAGAGGGGCTCAAGCTATGAGGGAAAATTGTGCGGAAGCTATGTCGCCACGGCATTTGGGAAACCAAACAATTCAATGCTTTTGATTGGCTGACCGGCTCATCACCATGATCGTCTTTTAGCTCGCTGCGTCTGAGAAAAACCCCCGTCCTTACTCTACCGGTCGAATAGAGGTACCCGAAACTCGCTGTACTTCGTAAATGAGCGGCTTGAGGTCTGTGTTCGGCACGTTTGGGTATATGGATCCTACTTGCCCCACCATATCATCACCTTCAATCTCGCCGAGGAGAGCGTTGGTGCCTTCCGCAGCTTGCTTGCTTTGTATTATTTCTCTTGGCGTAAATAAGCCAAGAGAAATCCCACGGACTTTTTAAAATGAATAGTTACAAGGCTTCTTTTTCCAACCAATGTTTCTCCTCTTTCGTAGGTGTTTGTGAATCTTTTCCTTCTCATCGTATAACAATACTGTATAGAGCTCGCGATTCCTATGCGCTTGGCGTCAATTGACTCGTAGAAACGGAGATTCCGGGAACGAGGAACCCAAGACATCATTATACGGCGGCGATTTGAGGTGGCACGGCACAAGGTCTAATCAAACAGTGAGATCAACAATACTTGACTTCTTCGGAAAGATTTCACGCACAATAACAAACTACTTGCTCTACATCTTTGCGCGCATTTCGATCAAGTATCTATGCGACTGAATCAAATCGCATATTCACCACTTGCACATTCTGTTGAAAAGAAAGTGCGACAATAACTGCGACAATGGCGGCTCATTATCGCGATGGCCTACTTCATGGTAAAGACCATCCAGACACCCACGCATCTGCGAATCTCTGGCGCCATGATGAATCGACTTCCTTCTCGAGACATGCCTCTCCAGCGCCCAGATTGGCCGATGAGCGACACGGAAGTAAAGATTTGACCAGCTTCTTGAATACTTCGAGGGTTGAAGGAAACGGCGCAAATGGTGTTCATAAACCTATTGTCGTGTCAGGGAATGTACATTCTGCGGAACTCGAGTCCATGCGCGCGGAACAAGAAAAATTGGCGCAACAAGATGCTGCAAATGGAATTACAAGGAGTGGTGGAGGTGCCCATGTCAAGTGCGGGCCTCTATTAAATTATAGGCGTATGGAGGATAATACGTGGTTTGGCAGTGTTTTAATAGTTACCGAGACCGGATCGGGCGAGGAGGGCTCTATACCCGAATTGCGCTTGAGAATTCTAGGAATACCGCGCGATGAGATTAACTTGAACGTTTCTAACGGAAATGTTAATGGTACTGCGACTTATGCAAATGGAAACGTTAATGGCAGCGACTATTCTACGTCACCGAACTCCTTTCAGCAGACAAATGGTGCAGTCGATGGGGGACACACCAACGGAGCTGGTGACGCAGGAGAGGAGAAAATCGCAGGAGTAAAGCTATACGCCGATGCTGATAATACGTTCTGGAGGTTTCAATTGGCCGTTCCAATGCAGCAACGGGAAATCCAGTGCGAGTATACAATCCCTGGGCTCACATTTTCAAGCGGTGGCAAAACCGATCGACAACAGTTCTACATCCCAGCTGTAACTGAAAGCATGCGAATTCTCTTCCATTCATGCAATGGATTTTCTGTAGGCACTGATGAAGAGGCGTTCAGCGGTCCTTGCCTCTGGAACGATGTTATGCGCCAACATACCCAGACCCCTTTTCATGTCATGTAAGATTTTCACAATTGGAGATTAAGCGACGACTAATGGTGAACAGGCTTGGCGGTGGTGATCAAATCTATAATGATGGCATCAGAGTTAATGGCCCTCTTAGACCGTGGACGGATATTGGTAATCCAAAGAAGAGAAGAGAGTATCCCTTCCCAGAATCCTTGAGAAAGTCATGTGACGACTACTACGTGAAGAACTACCTGAGATGGTATTCCACAGAGCCTTTTGCCAGCGCTAATGGAAAGATACCTCAAGTCAACCTTTGGGATGATCATGATGTAAGATTAGCTGTATACGTGGTGCCTGTTTCTTTGCTAAAGTGTTTTAGATCATTGATGGCTTCGGTTCCTATGTTGATGACTTCATGCGCTGTTCAGTCTTCCGTGGAATTGGAGGTGTTGCTCAAAAGTATTATCTCCTGTTTCAACATCATATACCACCACCAGCTACGACCTTTACAACCGACGCACCCCAATCACTGCAAACAGATGGTGTTGGACGTGATCCCCGGTATCTTGATAATGTTTTTGTGCTCGAGAACGATGTTCCCGATTCCAGCTACATTATAGGTGATAGCCCTGGTGTGAGTATTTCTTCAACGGATACAATGGATTTCACTGACGCTTCACAGCCATATGTTGCGGAACGCTCTCGTAGCATTTACGCGCGCTTGGGCGCTAGAATTGCATTTTTTGGAATCGATGCCCGAACAGAGGTGATTTAAACCATATTTCAACTGGCATGAACCCTACTGACTTCTTCTGCAGCGTACTCGCCGTCAAGTGAACTATCCTGAAACTTACAAGAAAATATTTACTCGGTTGAAGGCAGAACTCACAGCTTCTAAAGCATCTTCATCTCCAATTCAGCATCTTATCATTTTGCTAGGAATTCCTATCGCATATCCTGTAAGTTGACTCAAAGTCCAATGTGTGCATTTTCTGACGATGGTAGCGTTTGACATGGTTGGAAAATATCTTTAGCAGTCCTCTGATGGGTCCACTGAAATTCTTCAACAAGAGATTCGGCTTCGGTATGTTAGACCCCATCCCACTCGACCCACTCATACTGACTGAAACTACAGGTGGCAGTTTCTTCAACCACTTCGACGGCAGTGTCGATCTTCTCGATGATCTCGACGACCACTACACCGCCCACACACACAAAAAAGAACGACAATATCTGATCAAGCAATTACAAGCTCTCGCCTCCGAGTTTTCCGTCCGCATCACCATCCTGGGTGGTGACGTACATCTCGCCGCTGTCGGCCGTTTCTACTCTAACCCCAACCTTCTCGTTCCGGCGAGCAAAGACCACCGCTACATGGCAAACATCATCAGCTCCGCCATCGTAAATAAGCCTCCTCCTCAAGCTGTCGCCAACCTACTCGCTCGCAGAAACAAAATCCATCACCTAGACCCACAAACTGACGAAACCCTTCTCTATTTCTTCGACCAAGATCCCGGTAAGGAAAGCAAGACAAGTAAATCCAACCACGTCACCATGCCCTCCCGAAACTGGGCCATGATCACGGAAAACTCTCCAACATCCTCATCCACCACCGCTCCAAACACAGCCGAAATCAACAGTACAGCCTACGACCTAGCAGAAAACGAAATCCCGAAAGACGGCCACAGTCCCGTGCACAAAGGCGAGCAAAACGCGGGCACGCAACACAAAGCAGCGGATTACAGCAAACATGGGGCGGGCAGCGATGGCTCGCTGGATGTGTGTATTAGGGTGGAGATCGATCAGCATGATAAAGAGGGAAGAACGAGGGGTTACGGGATGACCATTCCGGTTTTGAGGGTTGAAGGAGGAGTGGATGCGGATGCGGAGGCGGAGGCCGCGGCGAGTTGGAGGGGGAGTACGAGGGATAGGGTTAGAGGCGGGAGTGCGGGGACGTCATGAGGGGGATGGGTGGAGGAGGATGCTTGCAGTTGATGTGTAATGATGGTTGATGGATCTATGGATCACACGATTGATTGATTGATCGATTGATGGTTGGATAATAATGAAGATGCAAAGATTGGAATGATGGGATGGTTGGTTGATTGGTTGGTTGGTTAGCTGGATGACTATTTGAAAGGGACCGACAGGGACAATGAATTGATACCATATTGTAGTGTAGGTAATAAATAGTGTGCTGGCGGCTGATCTGGGATGTTTCTATGGTGTATTTTAGCATAGATTGTTTTTATAGTAAGTAGTTAGATGATAATTAATGTATTGATAAACGTTACGTTATTGTCAAGCCTTCTTCTCAATGCTCATGTCCTAGATCACGTTTCTATGATGGTGTGTGAGAATCATTGGACCATGTATGGTATGCATAGGGTTGATGATAGATAGCGTGATGCGATTTTTGCAGAGGAGCAGTGATTAGGTTGTTGCAATTGCTTCTGAACACTGGATAACTAACTTACTTGCTATTAGGACTTTTGCTCTGTTCTACAGTACTCTTTCCATGAAGACTGTCTGCGGACTACCTATCTTTCTTTCAAACTCTCTCCCTCTAAGACCTCTCTCTCTCACACACACACACATAGATGAATGCCTTTTCTCCATTCATCGAACCATCAGATCCCACCCCGTATCCGATTTCGCTATCTCTTGTATCGGCTATTCCCTCAATGCAAATAAACACCCCTCCACCCCTTTCGAAATCCCATTGCGCATTCTTTCCTATATTCTCTCCTATGCCTTCCCTGCCTATCTTTTGCCCTCCCCTCCTTATCCCCCTTACCTTCAACTGTCCTTCCCTCACCTTCTACTATCCCTTTCCTCTTCTACTCTCCATTTCCTCTTCTACTCTCCCTTTCCCCTTCCTACCCTGCAAACCCCCAAAATGGAAATAAGCTTTTCTCTTAGTCTTATTCTTCCTATCTATGCATCTGGCTAATCATTCCAATCATCAACGCACACCAATGGTGTATGTCTCCAGGAGAAAATCCTCCGGATGAAAGCCAACTTCAAAAGTGCCATAGTAGGTAGATATGCAACAGAAATATGCATATATTCGGGTTCATGTTTTGTGAATTGGTTATGGAGAACGTTTTTAATGCATCTGGGGAGGGATAAATAAGAATGTGTAAGTAAGAAGTGTGAAAGGTGATGAGGTGGGAGGTGGTGAAGATGAGAATGTAAAGGGGGAGATTCGGAGGTATGTTGGAAGCTGGGATGGAAGTTAGAAGGCAGAGAGGTATGGCGGTGCTGGACCGGGGGTATCTCTATTGTGCAGAGCTTCAGAAATGAGGTCGTAAAGCTCTGAGTGAGCGAAAGTCAGTTAGTGACAGGCACAGTGAATTTGCCTATCGCGACTGAGATAGCATTCTCCGACATAAGAATAGTAGAGTGAGAGAGTGAGTGAATGATGGTGAAGATCGATTCGGCACCCTTACCGCGACTTGAGGCGTTGGGTGTGAATGGAAATTTGACATGTTTTGATCATACACTCGTTAACCAAAAGCAACAGATGGAGCTGTAAAAACAGACATTGATTTATGTCCTCGTCGTCGTCGACGACGACATATATGATTTGGTACTGTACGCAGGAAAGGCTCAGCCAATCTTGCTCCGTAGTTCGCTTGCTAAGCTTGTTAGGTGCATAACTTATGTGCGTCTGCTTCGATCGACCGATCTCAGCCAACCCTGCCACCTCAAGGAAGACTGGCCGCGTCAAGCCGAGCCTCATGTGAGGCTTACACGAAACAAGACACCGACGTGGCGTGGCGTATTAGGCAGATTTTGTCACTTCATGTGAGACTCACCGACGGCCTCTATTTGAAGTGGGTTGCTTAGAAATGGTAAATTTTATTCGAAGTTTGAATTGCAAAGGGAGATAAGTTAGGAAGGAGAGCGGAAGTGTTACTCCGCCAATTGCTCCGCCAAGTCCATCCATCGATGGCCATCACCTGATATGATAAATTTGCGGTTACGAAGGCCCCGTACTAAAACTCTCCGATCCAATTGATTCCTTCCCTTGTGCACAAACGCGCGGTGCGCAAAGAAATTAACCAGTAGAATTCATTACTTAGTAGCGTCGGTTCCCCGCATAAGCTCCAAACCTTGGTAGGAGCCTACGATGACGTCAAAGCTTTGTTGAAATCTGACTGTTTGTGAAACAGACCAGACCACTTCCCCATTAAATACCACTCCAACCACTTCTCCAAAACCAATCCCCATCCTCGTTCTTCACAAATTCCATCAGATCTCAATATCGAACAAGAAGACACCTATTGTACAAACACATCAGCAAACATGTTCCGAAACACGCTCAGCAGCCTTCTTCTTCAGTTCTTCTTGTTTACCCTGGCCGTAGCCGCACCTATCGTCGAGACGCAAGGTCATGGCAATGCCTGGAAGTACGGGAGTGGGGGCGGTGTCGTTGGCTTCATCGTGTTAATATTGGATATTCTGGTTTTCAGTATGTGCTGTTGCAGTCCTGTTTTGGAGATTCTCAGCTAACCCATGTTGTAGTCGAGGTTCTAAAATCAAACCGTCCTCCGTCCCACAAGCTCCTCTGGTGCTTGGTCGTCTTCTTATTCCCAATTCTTGGTCTTATCGTCTACTGGCTATTCTCGAACAGAGCAGCGCACAACTCTGGAAGCGGTTCATATGAGGCTATCCCGTAACCACGATAAAACTATAATGTGAGGTAATTCGAATGGTTGATGTGATGGGAGCCGATCATAGGGGGTCAGGCGACGGGATAGCGTACTGCAGCATACGGTCTGGGTGTTATGGGCTGGTCATTAGTCTTTCGTCAACTCAAATTGAACTTTCTCGTAAATACCAGTTCGCAGATCCTACTGCATATGCAGATAGTTATGTCCTTCGCGGTGATTGGTGACAGCTCCAGGGTGTATGTAAACCGCGCGGACCGTTAAAATACCAAATAGGAAATCATCGGCCAATGCAATCAATCCCAGAAAATCGCAGCTTGGTGAGATTTTGAAGGTCTGAAGACATCTGTAAGTCCATAGATATCCATAGTGTTGATTCTTTCAATAAGAAATTCATAGCTCGAAACAAGTCGAAAAAGCATCTTAATGGCCTAGCTCGAAACCAAACGATTTGTACCCTCAGCTGACTAACGAGGACAGACAAACAACATCCATCATATATGATAGGAACAGACAGCAACAGAGCAATCGATCAAAACAAATACTCTCTTTACTTTATTCTACAAGATTTCTTTTACCTATCTTTGATCACGGGGGAGACGAGCCAGCCGCAAATGATCCAGAATGGACCAATTATGGAGCTGGAACCCGATTCTGCGAGCTCCAGTAAGAACATGGACAAGAACTGCAGAATCGGCTTTTAAAAGTCTGCCCTGTGAAGTGCAGGTAAACGCTATATGAATATGAGCTTCCGAGCATCAGAATCCCTCCGATGCGGGGTTCTGGGCGTGGAATATCTTCCTACGGAATATTACAGCGTTTCGTTTGCTTGAAGGGAACGCGCAGCTCATGCAGCAATTGCTGGCAACCAGGTGGCCTATAGAGACACAGTGAATCCCTTCAGCACAGAAAATGCTGGCCAATAGTTGTAAAGTAGCTTTCTGCTTGCAATTATCTGCCATCTCAATTCGGCACTAATCTAATTACAGATATATTTTCAACTGCTTTTTTATCCCACACCAACTCAGCACAGCCAATTACAACTTTCTTTCAACTTTTTCAATTTCTGTGTAACAGAGTGGTCTGTCAAGAAATCTTACGGACTCTTAAGAACCTGCAATCACTCTTTCGCTCCCAAGGGCGCACGATCTTTACACCTTTCAAATCATCTAACTTACACCTTTCTTTCCTACCATTTTCCAGCTCAGCTTTAGTGTTCATACAACTACTACCTCATCTAGGAGATCGCCATGGCCAACAGGGCGAATTCAAAACTATTTGAAAGTCTGATTAATCATTTGGTCCTACCTCCGCGTCTGCCAGGAGAGGAAGACGGAAACCCGCATCTAGATTGCGCGCTTTTCGATCGACTCATCAATGCGTCAAAATTGCTTAGAAATGTTACGGACCATGAATGCTTGGAATCAATTCGCCGGTCACTTCAAGTTTCAAAGGCGATTCAGTGCAACTCTCAAGCAAAACTCAACAAGGCTTCACTAATTTCAGAAATGCGAAATTTGGACCATGGAGTTATCTTGATTCTTCATGTGCTAGAACAGAACGCCGCATTACTTATATCGCGCCGTAAGAAGTGTGTAACTGGTCTCTATGTTTAGTGATATGAATTCTGACTATATCCAGTGCCCAAGAAGAGCGCGTTGTATTCGAAATCTACGAAGCATCTGCATCAGCAGCAGACGTTCTCGCAGCCGAGAATGCTTTACAGCGGGACTTCCCAGGCTACGCAGCATCCATTTCATACTCGACGTTCACACAATCCGGCTTCATCGAAGAGCTCGCCACCTTCTTGGAGCAGGCAAGCATTGAACCTATCAAGAGGTTTAGCGCCTGGTCATATAAGGCAGGCACAGCGACCATGGAATCTCGTGATACCGCGGATCCGGGATTAATCAGTCAGATGCTTACGGCTCTATTGGAATCAACCCAACATGGCCGGCGCGAATTTCCATCCATCTTGAGAAAGAGAGTTCACGATGATGTCTGTTGGTTTAATGCCGAAAAGCCTTGGCGACGAAGCCCGCTATGGCTCATCTTGCGAGTTTCGATACAGCGGAGACTTTGTGATTTGGTGGGCGGTGAGAACGGTCGAGTTCTCTATAAATTTTTGATATCACTAGTTCTGGCGGAATTGCTTGAGGAAAGTCTGCAAATGGTCGGCATTGAACAGTTGTCGTACTTGAAGACAAAATTATGCCGGCGACTTGCCAAGTTGGAAGCTGAAAAACATGCGGCATCATCTAATGACCGTCTTCTGCATGGACAACTATTTACGGCCACAGGACCCATTTTCCAGAAAGCAGTAAACATGGCGTCCAGGTTCATTGAAGGCTCGTGGATTGATTTTAAGTCTAATAACTGCCGGCGTGTTGTACCTCTTCCGCAATGTGCTCCAGAGCCTGACCTCCGCTTAAGCCTTCCAAATAGCGGTAGTTATCTTGACAAAATTTTGGCGGAGTTTCGAAACCCTGTCATAGAGACAAACAGTCACGAATTGCCATCTATCAAATTCTCTGGGATAAGAAAGACGCAGGTTAACACATTTATAGCACGGTACTCTGATTTGTGTGAACTCGAGTCGGCTACTGAGAGCAGTGAGACAACCCTACGCTCTTCGTATGTCTCAAATGAAGACTACTGTTCCGCGGTAGCTACACAGATCACAGACTATATGGCTAAGAGTAATGGAGCGTACATCTCGAATCCTGAAGAAACTTCCACGATGCTACTAACGGTTATGGAGCTTTGGATATCAATGGACAAGTCTGCTCTCGTCGTATGTCCTCTCATCAAGCATTATCACCCTTATTTCATTTCCGAGATGCTTGACGTTTTACACTGCTCGCTATACAAAGACATGTGCCGCCTACAGAAGATTCAGGAATATCTACATGCTCGTCAGAAGGGTGCAGATGACCCCGCCTTGACAATATTCGAAAATCCCATTCGAGGAGGCTGTTTTGCAGAGCGCTACTTCGATGAATCACCAAAGCTTCAGGCCTTGATGAAAGTGATCCAGGCCGACGCTCTCGAGGCACGTGATAGAAAAAAGGAAGAATTCATACGTACTAGTAGCGAATATGACGCTTTAATTAAGGAGGCATCGAAACGTGCATGTTTATACACTGATGACGAACTCCTAGGCAGAGTACATGATCGTGATTGTTCAAAATGGTTCGTAGTTCTACTTTCCACAGCCTCTGGAATGGTTCTGAAATTGACACCACTACTTCTTTCTAGCTATATTACAAGGACAGCTCGACGTATGAGGCTCAAAATCTTCGAATATCCTCTACCTTCCAAGGCGTATGAAGCAAAGGTTGTTGTCTTCGAACTGTCTTGCCCACAGTGGTTTGCATCATACCGCGATGTGACGTGGAAGATTATACATAGCTTAGCTTCACCGCATCAAGCAGCTGCTCCTGAGCCACGAGTAAGTATTCTCTCCCCTGTGTTCAAATTACCAACTATACAGACCATAGCCTCGTTCTCCGCCAGAGATGCTAATATTGTCTTTGCAGGTTTTGTTGGGTGACTACGAGGGACTTAACAATTATGTGTATACTCCTTTATCAAGTATTTCTCTTGCATCGCCAATCAAGTCATTCCGAATCACTCATTTTGAGAATATAAAGTTTCCAGCTAGCATTGAAGACGTACTGAAGCCTAATGGTTTGAAGTTTTCCTACTGGGACACGTCTAGCAAGTCCTGGCCTGCAGCTCAGAACCGAAGATGCATTACATTTGCACACCATTTCGAGTTTTTGTTACCTGCAGGATCTCCTTTTGCGCAACTAATGTTCTCTGCAGAATTCGCCGTCGGGGCCGAGGGCCCTAGCAGCTACCAAGTTATCTCAAATCAGACTAAAACCCCCTCAGGACTCAACGTGCTTGAGTATGTAGCCTATACATCTCTGTTGGGCGGTAAAACTCGTCGCCTGACAGCTCTGCTGGTGGAGTTAGGGTCGCAGAACTTGAATTTTGGAACAGAAGCCGTAGCTACTCTAGTCAAACGATTGTTATTAGAAGCAGGTCCTTTCGAACCCAATGATCCACTTCGAGATGTACATCAGCCTTTCCGCGATCAACAATTTTGTACACAATTGATTTTATTACTGGATCAACGTTTGGTTAGCATGTCTACCAATGGTAGAGACAATTTTACGATCGATATCATTCTCACTTTTCTATTGAGATTGATAGAACTTGCACCTCCCAACTTGCGGACCAAGACATTAGCTTTGATCACAAAAGCCCGGACCATTCTTGAGTTATGTTTGGACAACCTCAGAACGGAAATGCGCCATACCAACGATGCCGAAGTTTCTACGAGATGCTCGCGGTATATCTTGTTCGCGGCCTTACTTTGTCGGCGCACCTTCACTTACCACTTGAGCTCTGATGAACTCATGAACCGCGATGAGCTTCGTTCATTCATCCAAGCTTCTATCACCATGCAGGACAACCTTCCCACTGAGCCCGTCAATCTCCCATTACCACTCAAACAATCCTTGATCAGAGATTTGAAGTTTGTGCATAGAATGCGCTTTCTTTTGAGGGATTCATTCAATGCATTTCCAGATGCTTTGATGCTGGCGGTCGGTCATGTATGGCCACAACCAGAAGTAAACAAGAAGTCAGGTCTCGTTTCGTATTTTCTGGACGGCGCAAATGCTTGGTGGATAGAGACGGTCATTGATACAGGGGATGTACGGCGACTGTTTATACATCTCCATCTCCTCCATGGGCACCTGTTGGTGAACAATAAACCATTGGGCCAGCTGCCGAAGGGTTACAAGGACTCAACGGTTCTGAAAGAACTCTTTGGTGATACTAAACTACTGGCATATACTTCATCTATGGCCGGATTTCCTTATATCCTCAGCTTAACCCCAGAAAACCATCAGATTCATGTGGGATTCCGGGATAAATGTTTGGTAGTTAGGGCATGTTTTCGAAACAAGATATTGGAATTGATTCCAAGAGAAGTTTTTGGGACCGCAGGAAGTTTTGATCTGCCAAATTCCCTTCTGCGGGATTGCGTGCATTGGTTCGATCTATCCACTGGGCTTCTTGAGATTAGGCAGAAACCAGATGTCTTCCGCTCCAAACTAGCAAATTGGACGCTCAATGTTCGTCAGAGATTTGCATACCGGCGTACAGTGCGTCTAGTCGACCCCTGCAGCCCCACTTTTCTAAAAGTCAAAAGAATATTTGACCATTTCGAGATCCCACAAGAACTCACAATATACCAGCCGAAAGCTAGAGCGCTGTCTGTCGAGTTGAAACGCCTTGCTCTTAGATTTTTGGTGAATCGCCGTGGGTTATTGGAATCACCGCAACTACAAGCGGAGATTAGTGATGACCAAACTTGTGGAGTTTGGGAAGGATTGAGAAGCAAATTAGTACTTCGCGACATCAATAATAGTCGCTCTCGTAGTATCTTGGTACCTATGATTAACGATAGAGATGACTTAAGGTACGAGCTGCATGGCATTCACATGGCTATCTCTATCAGGAATACCGGCGCATACGGGAGATTTAACATTAATTCGGTGCTTGGTAGGCTTGATTGCCCTGCAGAGCCCTGGCTGCTCTACCAGAAAGCGCTTCTTTTTGCCCTGACATCTTTCATCTTACCAGACGAACTAACTGGTCGTACTGGCACCGAAGAAGCTCTAGCTCTCCTGAAGTCGCCCCAGTATGAGCCCTGGACGACTCTCCGTGAACCACCTTTTATTTGTCTCTTGATAATAGCCAATTTAAGCCCCAAGCATGAATACTACCCGAAAGATGGAAACACCCTGCAGAGAACTTGGTATGATAATGGCCTTGCGACATGTATCCAGTTTGATGGCTACAGATCAATTGTTCAGAACATACTTGGGCTTCATGAAAATATCAGCGAATTTACCCCCGTGAAATTCGCAATGCGCAAGTTGGATATTCCTGGTTATCGAGAGCAGCATCTCGTTCGTCGAAGTCTAGGGAGATGGTGCCTCTTCAATCGCCAATTCGGGAAATGCGAAGTTATAGCAGATATAATTTATCATTCACGAGACGGGTACCAGCCAAGCCAAAGTCGCTCCAACGTTTTTGAGAGCCTTGATCTGCTTGTACGTTGGCCTCAAAAGCTTTATACCACACCTGACCTGAGTGGCATTCTTCAGGTGATTCCAAACATTACAGGATTCTTAGGGAAATACGAAAAGATCTTGTTGAGTGATCGGTTGGACTTCGAACCCTCGACAGACTTCGCACCTCTCTGGAACACTTGCCGGTCGCTCGAGAATAACAAAGAACAATTGTTTTGGCTCTTCGCTGAGCTCTCTTTCGGCAGTTGTGCAGACATGCAGTTGATCCGAATCCTGATTGCTTGTACGATTCTACATGACCTAAAAGCATTATCTCCTCCATTATGGGATATGTATGTTCAATACCGTCCAAACAAAATCCCTAGTGCTTCCTACTTAGCAAATCTGTTGAAGCCCTTTCGAATACCATACGATACGAACGCACAAGCAGCATTCCATTCTAATCTCAATGTAAAGCAACGAAGAAACCTCGAATTGTTGCAGCTGGAGTACGAAAAACAGACTGATTTGGGTTGCCAGGCTATAACTGGATATCTCTTGAAACAATGGCCGTGTGAAGAACCCAATATCGATAGCCTGCCAGCTACGAATCAGGTCAACATAGATGCCGGGATACAAGTGATTATTTTGGAATGGAAGCGTATGTTCGAGAATTTTGAACTCTGGAAGTTCGTCGAGCAGATACAGGCTATATTAAACTGCAACTCTTGTCAAGAAGAATGGATGATGCCACCCATGGTGCTCAAAGAACAGAAGATATATCCCACTAGTGATATTGCGGATGTCGTTCCGGTATTGGAGAATCTCATGCTTCGGGCAGGACCAGAGCCATCTACAATACTTACAGAAAGTGTTCGGCAAATTCCCTCGGAGCCCAAAGCTTTGAAACCCATTGTTCAAAGTCCTTCGCCAGAGGTCAAGGAGCTTGGCGAGCTTATCAACCGTAAGTATTAATACCTCAAACCAGGTTATATCTTCCTTTACATACTATTTGTTTTTTGATGAATGTTCCAATGGTAACTTATTGAGAATTAGAATTTCCGACATTAGACTCATATGTCCGGCAAACCTATACTGAGAGTCTGCTACGTAGTTTGGAGGCTTTTCAATCGTTCGACTCAGTCCCGAAAGATCAAGCAAAGCCCGTCGATTCGCTTCAATTAAGTCGAGATATAGAGGCAGCTAAATTTTCCGTGCTGAAAAGCAAGAATGACCTCGCTGGTTCTCTTTCGTTGGGTGACGCTACGTCTAAATGGCTGGCCCACGGAGGTCTCTGGCCATGCGTATCAACAACCTCATTACTGGAGAAGCTTCGCTCAACTTCAAAGGCTGTATTTGGGAGCCGAATGAAGCAAAGCCTTGTAGACTTTGGGGTGAAACTTACGAAATTACAACGACTTTTGAGGTTAGAAGCAGCGTTCAAGAAAGGCAACCGCAAATCTATTGCTGACGAACAAAACAACCTGGGTCATGCAACCTGGAATCCTTTCGAAGAGACTGATTGGCTGCTGCTTGAAATCGATTCGAATTTCTTGATTCGACCAGGTCAGATCGAAGTTGCCAGAGCTACAATTACGCCAGCCTCTGGGACTTCGTCACTGCTGCAGTTAAATATGGGCGAGGGGAAGAGTAGCTGCATAATCCCAATGGCAGCTCTCAAACTGGCTGATTCCCGGCTGCTAGTGCGAGTGATCGTGCCCAAGCCGTTACTACTCCAGACTGCACAGCTATTACAAACACGATTGGGCGGGCTTCTTGGACGAAAGTTGCTTCATCTCCCATTCTCGAGAAAAACGAAAACTACTCAAGTGTTAATGAGAAAATATTTAGAGATGCATGGAAACGTTCTTTGCGCGGGAGGTGTTGCTCTGGCGCTACCAGAACATCTACTTTCTTTCCAGCTCTCAGGATTACAAGCAATATCCGATAAGCGAAATAATGAGGGGATTCTGATGTTGAAAGTACAGAAATGGATGAGCTCTAAAAGTCGCGATGTGATCGATGAAAGTGATCAGATTTTATCCTTGCGAACACAGTAAGTTTCCCAGCTCAATTTTTGATATAACACTAAACAATGAAGACTCATCTACCCATCGGGTCCCCAAAAGACTATTGATGGCGCCCCGCATCGTTGGGAGACTGTTCAATTGCTTCTTCGACTCGTGCAGAGCCATCTCTTTGACCTCAAGAGCAAGTTTCCCCGATCACTTGAGATTGTTCAACGTCCGAACTCTGGATTTCCTTTCTTCTTCTTTCTGCGCCAAGACGTAGAGGATGCGCTGTTGAAATTCATCATCGTTCAAGTCTGTAACGGTCGCACTGGTATTCTAAATACATCCGATATGACCAAAGAAGACTGTCATGCTGTACGAGAATTCCTATCAGAGACGAAGGTGAAGAAAGACCTGGCCAAACGTGTTCGGAACATATTTCCCGATCAGCCGGTCTTAAAGAAGAACTTGTTTTTGCTTCGCGGTCTATTAGTCCATCGAATCCTCTTGCTCTGTTTGAAAAAACGATGGCATGTGCAGTATGGAATTCATCCTCTACGAGATCCTATCGCCGTCCCATTTCACGCCAAGGGAGTTCCATCTGACCAAGCAGAGTGGGGTCATCCTGAGTGAGTGCCATTTTCTATCTACCATGTATACGTGCAATTGGCTGGAGCATATGAGCTACCCTACCAAGACTTTCCAAACAGTGCCACCCATTTTTTCTGGTGTAATCTTACTAATCAAGCCAGTGTTGCGATTGTATTAACATGTCTCGCCTTTTACTACGAAGGGCTTACCACCAAGCAATTTCATAATAGTCTCGAGCATCTATTGAAAAGTGATGATCCGGCTTCCGAATACGATCGGTGGACACATGCTGTCAATGTCCCTGATTCTTTGAGGGAATGGAACTCCATCAATCTTGAAGATGAGGGTCAGATGGCCTCATTATGGAGCTATTTGCGCTTTAGGACTTGCGTGATCGACTACTTCCTCAACCACATATCATTTCCAAGGCATGCAAAGCAGCTATCTTTGAAGCTGCAAGCAAGTGGCTGGGATCTTCCTTTATTTACAGATGAGAATTCCAAAGCACTGACAACTGGTTTCAGCGGCACAAACGATACTAGGAGTCTGTTACCAGAAACTATCGCTCAAAATGATCTGCCCAATCTACTCCACACAAATGCCGAGGTACTCACCTATCTACTTCAGCCGCGCAATCGAGAATACGTCCTCGCTGCAGACAATCAAGGGCGTCATATCACGGAACATGCTTTGTTATCTCTTTTAAAAACGATGAAAATCCGAATATTAATAGATACAGGAGCAACGATCCTGGAAATGACCAATGCTGAACTTGCAAATACCTGGCTCAAAATAGATAATGAAGCTCCTGCAGCTATGTATGTTGACGAGACTGGAAAGCCCGTAATACAGCAGCGCGGGTGTAAGCCGGTGCCGCTGCTCGCTAGCCCGTACGCCGAAAACTTGCACAACGTGTTGGTATTTATCGACCAGGCTCATTGCCGCGGTCTAGATCTTCAGCTTAATCCATATGCTCGCGGGGCATTGACTTTAGGTGAGAATTTCTTCAATCCATTCTGAACATTTAACTGATCTCCACCACAGGTCCTGGTCTCAATAAAGATGCCCTTGTTCAAGGTGCAATGAGATTACGCTTATTGGCCTCTACACAGTCTGTTGTATTCTTCGCAACGCCTGCCACACATCAATCAATTCTTGATGCGAATGGAAAATTTCATGGTGATCTTATTGAGTCCTGCGATGTAATTCGCTGGCTTCTGGAACAAACCACAAGGACAATTGAGCAACTTCAACCTCTCTATTATGCTCAAGGGATTGACTACCGTCAAAGAATGCAGGCGGCCGTCGATTATGATGGCTTACTCACGGATGCGGGGTTGCGCGATCAATATATCAATGCGGTCCGCCATGTCGAGCAGCAAACTCTTGAGGACTTATATGGACCAAAGTCAAAAACACGACCTGTGATTGGCTCTGGCACCTTGACGCCAAGAATAGCAGGTTACGTGAAGAAACTAAATCAGAGGAAGAAGGCCTTCCGAGACACAGGCAATGCTGTTCATAATTCGGCCCTGGAGGAGGTTGAGCAAGAACGAGAGACAATGCATGAGGTCGAAGCGGTCCGTGAAGTACAAAAGCCGATTCATTATGAGGCTTTGGCATGGCCAGGTCTGCACAGAGACATCGAAATATTTGCGACTAAAGGAAGATTTTCAGCAGACTCGATGTCGTTTGAGCATGCATTTTCAGCGCTACGTAAAACTGGTGTCGGGGTTAAATTCGGTATTAGTGACAAGTGTTTTAGTTCGCACTTCTATGTTTCGAAGGAATTTACTAGAACTGTGAAGGTGACCGGTCGACATGATAATTTCTTGGTGAGTCTACTCCGGTTATTCGCTCAATTCCAAGATAATAGCTGACTGTTATTCCCTGACAGCGGCCAGTCAACTGGATTCTCTGGAGCATGGTTACAGAGTCTGCTTTAGTTGTAACTCCAGAGGAGGCAGAGTTGTTGATTCCAATTCTCCGTAGATCTAATACAGCCGCATGTCATCTTCTAACTTACGCAGCACCTGTCACTCGGAAGATGCTCCACTTCGCAAGTCTCAAGTATTACACCATTCCAGCCCTTCCTCAAGCATGGACTGCTCCTATCTGGTTTACCGTCGAATTGGGGATATTTGCAGGACGCCTCTACTTTGACTTCGATGAGTACGACTACTTGTGTAAGTTCCTGGGAATCGAACCTGGTACCATTGTCGATGAAATGATGGGAGGAGAGGAGTCTTATGAATTCGTTAAAGATGCTACAGAAGACCAAACTAATGAGACGGAAAAGCCGAAGACTTCGAGCAAATGTACCGGTTTTACTTCTAAGCCACTTACTTTCATGCAGGAATGGTTGACTGTCCGCCGTAAAGGGCAGGACTTTGCATACACACCAATGGGATTCGTAAGTCCACCTTTACGCTCTTGAGTATAAACCACAAGCTAACCGTAGAACAGGTCTGTCAAGGAAAACCTCTAACTGCCAATCACCCATTCTTCAGCCAGCAAGACGTAGGACCGAAATCAAGACCGAAGGACGATGCTGGTAGCGTTCCGGCTCCAAAAACATACTTCCACGCTTCAAAGCACGAGGAAGAGGATCTGGATGACGATGATGGAGCTTGGGTGGAGGAGATGGGCAATGTTATTGAAGAGAGTGCTGATGATAGTGATTCTGATGCTTTCAGCGATTATGATCCTGACAGTGAGGATGGTTTGGTATCTCCTTCTGGGGGTTCTTAGATTTGGTTAGGGCCGATACTTTTCACTGTTTCAGGAAGGAGATTCGTTTATGTTCTTTGAGAGTGATGGAATGTTTTGTTTGAATAGGGCAGTAACGAGCAGATGAATATTTCCTTGTAGGATTATAGGTGGAAGAATCGAGTAATGCAGATACGGAGAGGGAAAGTGGGAGGGTGTTTGGTTAAAGTTTGTGTTTTTCGTGCGGTTAATATCCGGTAGTTTTAAAATGCTCTTCATTCATGTATCTGCTAGATACAGCTGGCAAATTGCTTCTTCTTCATGGCCGCGTTTTAATCTTACTTTCTACATGTAACTCAGCGCATAGTTATTGAAGAGGTAAACAAACCACCAAGGCATAATCAACGAGCCCACCGATAACCACTGTTGTTACTTGTAATCTGATATACGAACACGGGTTACGATATGACAGCGCTGCTCATGTACAGCGCTAATGAGCAGATGTAATATTCCGAAGGTCTTATGATGCGGTGCTCTCTTCGCCCAGTGATCAACAGGAAAAGCTACAAGATACTGTAGATAAATACCAGTCCAATCCTCCCAACGAATGTCCGAAAAGAAGAATTTTGTAGCAATGACTTTTTTTTGGATTGATTTTTTGGGGAAAATTTTAACCACCCCCCCCTCCCTCTCCCAAACTTATGCACCACAAGTTGCACCATCAGTAGGACCACCAGTAGCACCACCTTCCATCTGGATATCCTAACATTCATCAGTATCAACTGCAAAAATGCAAAAGGAAATGAATAAACTTACGTGATTAACAGCCAATTTTGCCTCAAATTCTCCCTTCATCGCAGCCATTTTCAGCTTCATTTCCTCCATTTCTGCCTCCATTTTGCGCATTTCCTCCACAACATCTTCCAACTTTTTCTCTAACTCGCTTGTCTATAATACATTAGCAAATTAACGCATGCAAATAAAGGAAAGGAGGAAGGAAATGAAGTTACTAACGTCATTTTGGATCGTTGTATTTGTCCTACAGTTGGTGTTGAACGGGAATCTCCCTGCCTTCCCATTCTTTCATTTTTTGTGAAATGCCGAGGAGTTTATAGCTGCCATTTTTGGTTATTTGTCGTATTTTTGTTTGTAATTCTAGAGAATTGTTAGTTAAGAGCCTTAAACACTGAGCCATGACACGATATGTTTGGGCGAAAGGAATAGAGCAAAGCAAGTAAACAAAGGTATAGGGGTGCTTGAAATATAAGAGAGAGAAAATATCATTGAAGATATATATATGCGGTGTTGTGGTGATGCGACGACGCGGTGGTTCGATGATGTGTGGTGGGGAAATGATGTGGTGGGGTAGTGATGTGGTGGGGTAGTGATGTGGTGGGGTAGTGATGTGGTGGGGTAGTGATGTGGGGGTGGGTGTTGCCTCTTCGGTACGGGCCGACTGCAACACCCAAAAGAGTTTTGGACAACGAAAAGCACTACATTGTCTTAGTTTGATAACAACAATCAGCAGCAACACATTGTCCCAAATCAACCTGAAGAATGAACAAGCAAACGAAAGAAATGATGTGGGGTGCTGATGGAGTGGGAAGTAAACAAGCCAACAACAACACCCAAAAGACTTTTGGGCAATGAGAGCACTACATTGGCTCAGTTTGGTAACAGCAATCAGCTACAACCTATTGTTTCAAACAAGCCTGAAGAATGAACAACCAAAGGAAAGATATAATGTGATAGTGTGATGGATGGAAGTAACAGGCCGACGACAACCCCCCAAAAACTTTTGGACAATGAAAGCACTCCAGTGTCTCAGGTTCTCAAGGGAATCAGTCTGATTACAGTAATAAGCTACAACAAACTGCACAAGATCAACCTAAAGAACGAAACAACCAAACGAAAAAAGCAATGATGTGTGCAAATGGCGGGCAGGATTGACGCGCAGGATGGATTTTTTGACTTCAAAACCACCATAACGACGAGAAGAAGTGAAATAGAAGGGAATTACTCTTCAATTGAACTGCAGTCTTTGATAGAATTGAATATGGAACAATAAACAATCAAACGGGAATGGTAAAGATGGAACTGGGGTGGACTGAATTGGAAAATACATATGTGTTTGTGATGTTCGTTGGGGAAGAAAAGAAAGGAATTTCAAAATCGAGAGAAGTTCACCTTTGTGCATTCACTAGCGCGAACCACCTCGACGAGTACCTAATCCATATTCGGACTTTCCGGGACTGGCAGGACCTTTTTCCGTATCGACGGCAGCGAGGGCTTAATCTTTGCATATCCAGCTGAAAGGCAGAAAGATGCGGCAAGTACAACACACGACAATCACGAAGATATAGCTATGACGATGTGCACCTGGCAACTCATTCAGCTATCATCCCAAATGATAGATAATTTCTTGATCGGACAACGACTGGTTTTCTGCATTCGTTCCGCCCAGCCTGCAAGGACGCCTGTTCAATGGTTCAATTATAATTGCGGTCATGCTAGAATGCATCAACTGGCACCGCGCGAGTAGAGGAACACAGCCCACTTGAGCGACGCTAACTCACGAGCAGGTGTGATAATGAATTTTCAGGCAAGTATAGATCTCGTTTCTCCATGACTGAATCCTTTGCCACCATCAATCAATTATGTACCAGCACTAACTTATGTCTGCACAGTCCTCGACTAACCATTGCAACAACATCATCATTTTTGGTATGACGAAGCGCGAAGGGAGCATCACGGCCTACATGCACATCGATGCCACAACAAACCAGAGAGCCAACTACTCCACTCGGCGTACATAAACGTTTTCATACATCTCTCAAACATTAGCAGTTGATTTCTGTAGCTTCGCTTTTCTGGGTCAAAATCACGTCCTTTCCCATGGCTTCACCATTTACTACAGTCACAAAATTGTGGAGCTCGCGATCACCATGCCATAAGTCTGCTGCCACTACACCCAGCATCCAGAGTTTTGTCGCTTCATAGTGCCAAAACTCCGACCATCTTGTGGCTCATGTCTCCTTTATCTACCTGAAACTACTTCTGGTGTACAAAAGGCGATTGCCCATTGCTGGCCACGCCCGCATAAGGACCACCACAAACCTCAGATGCCAAGAGTATCTTGAACAGTAAGACTGTATCGAACAGCAAGGACATATTTCTGAGGAAGTAATTTTCAGTCTGAAAATTGTATAAATTGTCAGCCTATGGACTTTCCAACATGGCTCCATACCTTTTCCAGCCTTAGCATCCTAATCCCATTTCCAAACCCACTCACCATCCATGTAAAACCCCACTGTATTTTAACAGCCCATATGAAAAATTCAAGCAACGTAATGTGCCCCTTTCCTACCTCAATCATCATTAGCATCCTCTTGCTTCTAGCCTTTATCTTCGTCTCTCGAACGACGACCCCTCCTCTCATCCTCGAAATCTTCCCTCACATCCCACTCGGTCGTACGACGAATAATCATCTGATCGCTCCCAATTGTACTTCTCTCAGCCTGTTCTTGATCATCGGGTGTCGAGCGACGAATGTGGGAATAATGCATTGTGCCATCTGGTCTTAAAGTCCCCAGCTCCTCTCCATTCTCATCGTCGGCTTTATTATTGTACCGAAGACCGAAGATCGGAGATTTGTTTGTGTTCGAGTTCGGCGGCGTAATTGCTGGGGTAATGGATTCGAAGTCTTCGTCTTGGAAGGAGGTTATGGTGTGGAGATGGCGAGGTGTCTTGGATGATTTGGTCTTGGAGGACTTCCATGCAGATCGTGAGGATAGCAGTGTGCTTAATTTGGATTCTTGGTTGCTGTATGATGAATCCATAGGCTTGACAGTGGATCCTAGTGCACCAGAGGACATAGCCTCCATAAATGGCTTGAGGAACGGCAGGCAGGTAAGGAAGATAGCCGTGTTGACTTGAATGGTCGTCCAGAGATAATTGTGGTAGGAAACGAGGGTCTGGTCTGGGAGAGACGGAGAAGAATTGTAGGAGAGAACGTATAAACGAATAATTGAGAGAGGAAGAATACTCGTTTATAATTAGATCATGACTAACTTATCAGCGAGAGGTTCACTTACAATATCCTTGTTCCAAATGCCATGAATACGACTGCTTTTCGCTTGAATGGCATTTGCAATTCCCATACCAAAATGATTGGCAAACAAACAATGGCGAAGTCAGCGAAGATGTCGAATGATCCAACGATATCCCAAAACACGAGCTTTGTTGTATTAGCTTATAGGTCGTATGCAATAGATGGTACTTACAGGATTAATACAATGATTAGAAAGAATGGCGAACGGTTCAGGGACGCCGCATTGAAATACAATGGAAAGCTCTGCGCTGATCGCCCAAGCCATCACAAAGATTTCAATCGCACGATTAACAATGGCGTATCCCGAGTTAGGAGTTAAGGCCCGAAGATAGAAAAGAGTGGAGAGCTTTCCGAAACATAGCGCTGGTATATAGAATAGTTGCGATGCATATCCATACTGTTTCAACATTAGCCTTTCCAAAGACTCAACAAGGACGACAGGAAGAACCTTTTGGTAATTATTTAACGTCTCTGTACTCAGGGTATCTTGAGGTCGTCCTAAACCACCCTTCTCAACCATTTCTGAAAGCATGATACTATGGCATATGCCGAAGCACTATTTACTGTCAGTCTTCCAACTCGCCATATACTCCGTCTCAAACTCACCATGGTTACTAAAATCAGTACATCGTCGGTGCTCCATCGACGCAGTACGAAATACTTGCTCCCATTTCTCACCATGACCCCGAGTATCATTCCTGTGAGCCCCATCCATGTCGCAATATTCACAATAGGTCCCTCATTGAACTCTGAAATTATGATTTTTCGTGGTGATAATACCGGTGTCATCTTGGATCATGAGAATGAATCAAACAAACTCATACCTTGCGGCATTTGAGTGAGTTATACATATCTTCTTTCTAAATAATTGCATAAATCCATCGATTATCCCAGCAATTTGAGATGTACGGGAACATGATATGGGATCTCCGGCGTTGTGTCAAAAAAGAGACGTCACTGAACGATGCAAGGGGTTAACGGCTCCTGGGGACAGGCTCGTGATCAAGAACCCGAAGCGCATTGCAGGCGGCTGAATTTGCTTTTCCCGATTGTGAGGGTTTTCCAAACTTCAATTTACCAACTCGATAGAAAATGCCTCAACAATTGTGCCCATAGCCACAGTTCCCGTGAGCTTTGATGTGATTCTCGAATGTTGTTTTCGAACATTTGAGGGTGATTTGTATTGGCTCATTGCAATTATGCCGGAACCCTTGGGAGAATGCAACTGCAATATCACCCCACGAGGATATAACCTCATAGTTTCTTGATCCTTGAATTCGTGTGGTATAAAAATCCCACGCACTTGCAGCCTGGTGAAAGATAGCCACAAAATGAGGATCATGCATCATTCATTCGATGGTGATGAAAGGCCGCCTTTCGTTGCTTGGTGCCTGGCATGAAGCCGTCATGTCAAGTTACACGAAAGGGTAAGATGAATTACGATATCGCAGAGACTACAATGCGCCAATTCTCGAACTCTCTCGAAATAAGTCTCAGGGCAAGAGGAGCACATCTCCGACCGGCGCGTTTTCGAGTTTCCGGCCATGGCTAGTCGTTGTGAATGTTTGGAATTGTGACATTCGTACGCCTACCAGGAATTTAAGCATTCTATGAAGATGTTGGCTTGGTAGGCTGAACGGTTGCGCCCATGGTTTCGAGGTAAAAATCGATTAGTTCCACCCGTCGGTAAGGAAGATAGGATCGATAAAGCCCAACGAAAACCTACTGTAATAGTCTTAGGTGTAACAAATGATTAGACCTATTCTTTCTGCAATGGAGAGAGGTAAGGTATCGCGCTTTGTCCTCATGTAACTCCTTAGTTGATCAACCGCATCCAGACGGTTTTTGTGATACTTGTGGATTGGAATTTATTGAAGCGACGTGGGCGAAGGATATGCTCCTTACATATATTACTAATGAGGTACGAAGCACGTGAAGAGTTTAACCTTAGTTCTACTGTACTGTAACCCTCTCCCTTTAGGATTCTTCCCCGCCATCTTTGCATTAATGCAACATCACCAAAAAAAAAAAAAAAAAAAAAAAAAAAAAAAGGACGAATCTTACTATCCATTTCATCCCTTGCACCATAGAAAAAATATCTAGAATTGATCCCGAACGATGCAGCTAGTAGCAATGCATCGGGGTGTACACAATGAGACGTTTTTCCTACTGTCAAGGGTTGCTTTTCCTACCTACCATTTGATGGTTTATGCAAGGTATTTCTATTCTTCTGCAAATGATGTAGAGATATTTCTACCCCCGCAGTCCTTTTTATTTCTCTTTTTGCTTTTTATCTTATTTATCTATCTTGCATTTTGGTTCTTGGGGTTAGTTCTCGACGAGGTTCTGAAGTCTTAAATTTCTTGTAGACAAAATGGACGACGACAAGAGGAACCTCGAGATGGGCGTCATCGACAGGACTTCCTCATCAAATAAAGCTTATGCTATACCATCTTCACGTTTGAAGGGTAGTACAAGCAGGGATGACCAAGAAATGGCGTATTATGGAAAACCGCAGCAACTCAAGCGCAACTTCGGATTTTTGTCCATTGCAGGTTTCGTGTGTAGTTTACTGTCTACTTGGGAGGGAATGTTTGCTGTCTTTCTTTATGGCTTCCAGAATGGTGGTCCAGCAGGCTTGGTATATGGTTATATCCTCTGTGTAAGCATTCGCTCGTCTACAAAATCTCGACCCCAGCTAGTGTTCAGACTGGCCCCTCCAATTCGAGACTAACTGTATGTTTCTAGTGGATAGGAACTCTTGCGACCGTTGCAAGTCTAGCTGAAATGGCATCGATGTAAGTCTATTTTTCGCTGTCGAGGTCGCCATGGTTGACAAAGTAGGATGCCCTTATCTGGCGGGCAATACCACTGGGTTTCGATTCTCGCTCCAAAGTCTCATGCGAAATTTCTTTCCTACATCACAGGGTGGTTGACGGTAATTGGGTGGCAAGCGGGCCAAGCAAGTGTCGCATTTCTGTGCGCAACAATGATTCAAGGGCTTGTGGTATTGAATCATCCAGAGTATGTTCCAGAAAGGTGGCAAGCAACATTGATGCTATATGCAATCCTTACTTTCATGATATTCATCAACACATTTCTTGCTCGCTGGCTACCGAAAATCGAGGGCTTGGTACTTTGTGTTCATATCCTAGGATTCTTTGGAATTCTAATCCCTCTGGTCTATCTCTCTCCGCATGGATCCGTAAGAGAAGTTTTTGCAACTTTTCTCAATGAAGGTGGATGGCAAACTGATGGTGTATCATTTTTCATTGGGCTCGTTACCAGTGTTTTCTCCTTCCTTGGTAAGGCTTTTCTTTGGATATATATACTGAGCTCTCCTAACATTCTACAGGAGCCGACGCTGCTTGCCACATGAGTGAAGAAATTGTCAACTCGAGCACAGTGGGTATGTAAAGCAATATGGCCTGGTATACTTTCATTAGTCAGCTAACGTAAACCAGTTCCATGGGCTATGATCTCGTCAATCATGGTTAACGGTGTTCTGGGATTCGCCTTGCTGATTGCCTTGCTATTTTGCTTGGGGAACATTGATGATGCATTGACAAGTCCAACTGGGTTTCCATTCATAGAGATCTTCGCCCAAGCAACGGAATCTAACTCCGCCGCAACTGGCATGACTTGCCTTATCTTAATTCTTCTGATAGCTGCTGCAATTGGAATCATGGCAACCGCATCTAGACTACTCTGGTCATTCGCTCGTGACAGTGGCGTGCCAGGTTCGAAGTATATTAGTCGAGTAAGTCAGATCTTACCTTGGTGAGCACATAACTGATTTTATAAAGGTACATGAACCAACAGCCCTACCTATATATGCCATCATTGTTAGCACCATAGTTTCTGTTCTGTTGGCGCTCATCAACATCGGAAGTACAGCAGCCTTCAATTCTATTGTCTCGGTCAACGTGGCGGCATTTTTCACGAGTTACATGATTCCTATCTGTCTCTTGCTCAAGAAGCGTCTCCGCCGGGATCCAATCAAAGACAAAATTCACTGGGGTCCTTGGAAGATGGGTCCAGTCCTAGGTCCTATCGTCAACGTTATTGGATTGATCTACTCAATCATCACCATGTTCTTCAGTTTCTGGCCAGCAGTAGCGGACGTAGATAAAGTGTCGATGAACTATTCGTGCGTGTTGTTTGCTGGGGCCTTACTATTCAGTATATTGTTTTATAAGGGTTGGGGAAAACATGCCTACAAGTGGCCTATCGTCGACCCAATCAAGAGACAGCAGTAGATATGCCATGTCAAGGGTGGTGGGTGGCACCGAATGGGGTATATAGTAACACTACTGTTTTTAGCAAGCACCATATCATTATCAAGCCTTTATTTTGTGATGCGAAATAGATTATAGATTTGGGTTAGTCCAGCACACCTATAAACGAGGAAGGGTGTATGCACTAGCCCGGTGACAGCAGTTCCTGCACCATGAATTCTCCGACTACTATATCTACCAGTACTGGGAAAATCGTACTGGGAAAATGACCTAGATAATCCTAGTCGGCCTCCACGGCAGTGGCCCTCGGAGAGCCAGCGGAG
>JANHAA010000184.1:0-65855 GCA_026225975.1 Clarireedia hainanense | reverse complement strand
GTTAATAAAAAGTTCTAATTAGTTTAAAATTTAAAAAGCTATTAAAAGTCTTTATCTTATCTAATACTAACTTTATATTTTCAAGAGTATTAAAGTTAACTATAAGGATTTTATATAATACTATTTTAAACTAAGATTTATTTTTTTAGATACTTTTAAAATTAAGAAAATTTTTCTAAATATTAAGCTTTTCGATTAAGAAATCAATTATATAAGAAAGAGTAATTATTAATACTAAATTCTTCTTATTAGTAGTACTAGTAATAGCTAAGACTATAAAGCCTTTAATACTTTTAGTCTTAAAAGCTTTATTAATAGTATTTTAGATTGAAAGAGTAAAAAAGAGAGTTAAAATATTATAAATTAAAATTAATCAATTAGTTATTTTAACTTTAACTTATTTAGATTTAGCTTTAAATTCTATAGTTTTCTATTTATTAATAGTACCTATACTAACTATAATATTAGCGAAAGAGACTTAAACTAGATTTTAAGTAATTTTCGTTACTTTTTACAAGAGAGTTACTAGGAGTACTAAAGTTACTAGAAGCTAAGTTATCAGAAGTTAAGTTACTGAAAGTTAAGCTAAGAGCTTCTAGGCTTTAGGCTTAGCTTAAGCTTCGATTTTCTAGATAATATATTCTAAGTTATTTATTTAAGAAGCTAGTATATCGATTATTTTTCTAATTATACTCTTTTCGGTATAGTCTCTAAAGACTTGTATTAAGTTTAAAAGTAATATTTATCTTTCTCAAAAGATAGTTATAAATACTACTTTGAAGATTAAGTTACAAACTTTAATAATTAGTTAGTTTACTAAGTTATTTATAGTAGTTACCTAAATATTAGCTTTAAATACCTTAATTAGTTTAGTAGATATAAAAGGGTTTGTTTATTTAAGAAAGTAGTAAATAGTATTACTAATAGTTATATTAGGAGTAAATCTAGCTAGTAGATCAGAGTTTAAAATCTCTGAGAATCTAGTAAGATCGATATTAGTATTAAAGTAATAAAGAGGAAGTAAAGAAGATATATTAATATCTATTTCTATATTAATATTAACTAAAGGGCTAGACCTAATAAATATAGTACTAGTCGAAAAGCCAGAAGGGGGAGTAGTCAGGTAGGTTTCGGAGCTAAAGCTCTATTGGTTAATTAGAGTTTTAAGCTCTGTATTATAGCTTTAGGATATATCCCAGTTATTACTGTTTAAGGTAAATATCCTAATATAGTAGTTTATTTATTTATTTTATTATTTTAACATCCTTTTTAAGTCTAAGACTATAGTAGAACAGCTAATAGCTAATCCGCTAGCAGCTAAGTATATAAGGCTAAGTATAAAATTTCTTTAAAGTAAAGTGATATTGATATTATAACCCCGGTTATATAGTAGTCTAAGGACTTTAGGCTTAAAGGGTAGCTACCTGTAATTAGTAAGTATTAAACCTCCGCTTTTAGATAATATAGTAAAGTGAAGGCAAAGAGTCTTTACTCTAGGTATAAGGACAGAAGAGATATTAATAGTTATTAGTATACTTTCGAGTAGTATAGTACCCAAAGCCAAGAAGTACTTACTAAAGGATTAGTACCTAAGAGATATTAAGTACTCTTAGTAGAACTTTAAGTAGGGATCTAATAGTTCTAGTACTCTTAGTATACTAGGACTACTAGGATTAATAAGATAATAGAGAATGAAGGTCTATATAAGTAGATAGTTTCCCTATAATATATAAAGCTTTATATTCAACTTTTCAATTACAACTTATTATCTACTATTACAATTATTCGATTCCTTATATAACTATTATCAATAATAAACTGTATAATATTACTTTCGACTTTATTGTCGCTTAGTAATCGAGATCCTAACTACTTCTATATAACTCAGAAGACAAGATTTGTAATACTTTGAGTACTATTATTATTTTATATAACCGAATCGAAAATAGCCTTGATTACTACTCTAGTATCTAAACTACTAAACTAGATAGCGGTATAAGGAACTACTATAAATTTAGCTAGAACTATTATACTAGACTATAATAGAGATATATATATAAATACTTATTATAAAGAAAGTAAGAGTAATAACAATAGGCTAAAAGAGTTTAGACTCTAAAAAACCTTGAAGATTGTACTACTAGAAAAGTATAATAGTAATAGAAAAGAATTAGATATCTTCCTTTTATAATTAGGAATATACTTTAGATTTAATACCGATAAGTTCGAAACTCAAGATACTAAAAGTCTCTAAGTAATCTTCTATTTTAAAGGCAAAGTAGCTAAATAGATCGAATTTTTTCTATCTGATTATTTCGAAAATAATAGAGATTTAGAATAAATAATAGTAATTATCTATATTATTTTCGGAAGCTTTGATAGATTCCGAATAGAAATTAGAAGAGTATTTAAAGATATCGATATTACTTAAACTATTAAAAGAAAGATCCTTAAATTAAAATAAACCGGATTAACTATTAGTTATATAATTAAATTTTGAAAATTTAGTAATCAAACTAAATAGGGAGTAAAAGCCTTTATTAGCTATTACGAAATAGAACTTAAATTATTTATTTAGAAGGAATTATCAAGAAAAGATCTAATTACAAATATAAACGATTTAATCGAGGAAACTATTCGAATTGATAATCGCGAATACGAATTCTAAAGAGTAATTAGCTTTAGAACTACTAGATAATAAGGATAATATTATTATAAGAATAAAGAAAAATTAAGATTTACTAAATAATAATATTCTAGAGAAGAGACTTATAATAACTTTATAGAGTTAGATTCTATAAGCTCTAAGAATAACCTTTTCTAGAAAGAAAAGAACTATAAATAAGAAAAGAAGCTTTACTTCGAATATAGATTCCTAGGATACTAAGTAAAAGATTACTAAAAGAAATCTTAAATATAGAAACTAAAGAAGAATACTTAGAAGAAAAAAGGATAGTTTAAGATATTAGTAGGTAATAGTAGTTACTAGAGGAAAGATATATCTAGATACTAAATTAGTATAATAAGTAGACAACTTAGTAATTAAGACAATAATTATATATTACTATTATAGATAGTATATTATAATAATTACTATTTAGTATACTAATTAAATAAAGATAGTATAAATTAGTATCTTAAGAAACTATAAAGAAAAGGGAACTAAGTAGATATACTTAGGTAATAGTTAAAGAATATAGTATATATTCTATTATAGATAGAAGAAGAATAGACTATTAAAAAAAGAAATAATACTTAAAGAGTTAGAGTTTAGATTTACTTAGATCGAGTAGTTAAGTATTATAACTATATTAGAAATTCTGAATTTAGAGTAAATAAAACTTATATACTAAAATATATAGATAGTAAGTATTTTAGATAGAAATAAAACAAGATAGGAAAAGTCTATTAAGAGTTTTTTAAAATAGATTTTAAGAATATAGAACCTAAACTTAACTAATATTAGATTATATTCTGATATTTAAGAAGAATATAATTATAGTATCAGATTAGAAAAGAGGAGAATATTTATATAGAATAACTAGTAATACAATTTTTAGCTAAAGGTTAAGTATACTATATAAAATCGATAAACAAAGGAGTTAGAATATAATAGAATATATTAACTACAAAACTTTATTATAAAATACTCTATATCGATCAGGAATAACTCGTCGAGTTATTTAGGGTACTAGCTATAGAACTAAGGGCTAGAAAGCTAAGAATTACTTAAAGGTTAGAACAGATCCTTTACAAAGTATATATAAACAGGTAAATACTCTAAGTTATAATAGACTTAGGAGTAATAGAAAATTTTATAGTACTAGAAGCTATAGTATCTACAAAACTATAAATCTTTAGGAAACAAGTTCTATATAGATTTATACTTACTAATAAGCAATTAGCTAAAGGTAATAAAGTTATTTAGTATAAAATATAGGAATTCACAATATAGCTAAAATAGTATTCTAAGCGGATAAAAATAGATTTAGTCCTATTAGAAGAATACTAAGTAATTCTAGGAATACTATAGCTAGAATACTATAATCTATATATCAACTAGGTTAAATAGACTTTGAAGTTCGATAAGTATAAATACAAAATAGAAATTATATAAGGTTTTACGAAACCGATACCTCGGCTCAGGAAGTAACAAGAAAAACTATATATATTAAAGGTAAACAATACTTTGAAGATTAGATACCTAGCTTAGGATCCTTTACTAAAGGATATACTAGTATAATATTAGAAATATACCGAGATCTTTAAGGAAAAGTCTTAAAAGGATACTTTACTAAAGTATTAGCTTTGGGATTATAAGATAAAATTAGAAGAAGAAAAAGAACTACTATTCTTACTAATTATACTACTATCGGAGAAGAAGCTTAAGTTGCTTTGCAAATACCTTGACAAGAATTTAACTAAAAGATTTATTAGAAAATCCTTATTATTTATAAGAGTACTAATCTTCTTTATATTAAAAAAAGGGAATAAGAAAAGTAGACTTATTATTGACTATCAAAAGCTTAATACTATTACTATTAAAGATCGATACTTGTTACTATTAGCTAGTAAACTATAAGATCGAATTAGGAAAGCTAAATATTTTACAAAGTTGGATTAATATACAGGATTTAATTTAATCCGAATTAAAGAAAGTGATAAATAGAAGATTATATTCTATACTCGATATAGATATTATAAGTATTAGGTAATACTCTTCAAACTTATAAATATACTAGTAATATATATAAAGCTAGTTAATAACTTGTTAAAGAAGTATCTTAATAATTATTATATAGTTTACCTTGATGATATTTTAATCTTTATCAAAACCCTTGAAGAGTATATTAAAATTATATAAGAAATCTTGGATATTCTTTAAAATACAGATATTTTATTAAAACTATCTAAATACAAGTTTTATATTATCGAAACCGAATTCCTAGAGTATATTATCAATACTACCGGACTCAAGATAAGTCTAAACAAGGTAAAAGAAGTTCTAGAATAGAAGCAACTTACTACTATTAAAGAAATATAATTATTTTTAGGATTTACAAACTTTTATAAACGATTTATCAGAGATTATTCGAAAATCGTAATATCTCTTATAAAGTTAACTAAGAAGGATATTAAGTATAAATAGAGTAATATAGTATAATAGGTATTTAATACCCTTAAACAAGCTTTTATATAAATACTAGTCCTTATTACTTTCGATCTTGAATAACTAATTACTATTAAGATAAATATATTAGACTATATATTAGGTGTAGTCCTAAGCCAACTAAGTAAGAATAAAAAGCTATAACCAATAGTATACTACTTAAGAAAGCTTTAGCCAGCTAAGCTAAATTACAAGATTTATAATAAGGAGTTACTTACTATTATTAACGTGTTTAGAGAATAGAGAGTTTACTTTGAAAGATCTAAGTATATAATCTAAGTTTACTTAGACTATAAGAATTTAATATACTTTATAATAACTAAAATTCTAAATAGACGATAAGTATAATAAGTAGAAATATTAGTTATATACAACTTTAGAATACTATATATCAAAAGAAATAAAAATACTAGAGCTAATATATTTAGTAGAAAACCAAAATACTTAGAAAATAAAATATACAAATTATATATTATATTCAAATAAAAAGAAAATTTGTTAGTATTCAATATAGCTTAACTAGTTATAATAATATTACTTCGTAATAACTATTTGGAGAAGTAAGTATAAAAGTATTACAAGAATAATTCTATTATAAAATAAGTATTAGAATATCTAGATAAAGGATTTACGATCAAAGATAATATTATATACTTCTACGAAAAGATATATATCTCTTTAAACCTAGTAAAATAGTTTACTTAAGAATAATATAAGCTACTAGCTTATAGTTATCAAGGAATCACAAAGATATTTATAAGGATTAAAGCGAATTTGTATTTCCTACAAATAAGAAAAATAGTTAAGGAAGTTATCAGAAACTATAATACCTGTATATAGAATAAAACTTTATAGTATACTCTGTATAGATAACTTAAAACTCTGGATATACTTACTTAGTTATAGAAGTCTATTGTATAGGACTTTGTAGTTAAACTATTACTCTTAAAGGATCTAATAACAGAAGTAATATACAACTCTATTCTAATTATTATAGATCGATTAACCAAGTTTAGATATATAATTCTATATAAAGAAAGTAGTATTACTAAAGACTTAGCTTATATATTTTTAAGAATAATAGTTAGTATCTATAGTATATCTACAGAAATTATCTTAGATAGAGATAAACTTTTTACCTCGAAATTCTAATAGATATTTATAGCTTTACTAAGAATTAAGAGAAAATTCTCTATAATATTCTACTTACAAATAAATAAGTAGATAGAACAACTGAACTAAACTATAAAACAATATCTACAATATTATATTAATTACAGATAAGACAATTAGGTAAAATTACTACTACTTATATAGTTTGTATATAATATTATAGAAGTAGTTACTATAAATATAATACTAGTATATACTAATTTCGGCTTTGAACCTAAGGTATATAATATATAACTACTAGATATAGTAAAATCAGATATAAAAATAACGAAAGTAGAGGATCTTAGGAATCTGTATAAACAATTGTTATTTGATATTAAGTTTATTATATAATATACAATATATTATTATAATACGAAGTATAGTATAGAACTAACGTTTAAGAAGGGGGATAAGGTTTACCTCCTTAGACGAAATATCAATATAAAAAGACTTAGCAATAAACTGGATTATAAGAAATTAGGACTTTTCAAGATCGACAAAATAATCAGACTAGTTAACTACAAACTGAAGCTACTAATAACAATAAGGATATATTTAGTCTTTTATATTTCGCTACTCGAGCTAGTACTACTAGAAGCACTGAATACACTTTACACCGAAATTAAACTAGTTAATCTAAACGCCGAATACGAAGTTGAAGAAGTACTAGACTAGAAGTATATTAGAGAATAGTTTCACTACTTTATTAAGTGGAAGAAGTACCTATATTTAGAAAATATATAGGAACTAGTCAAGAACCTAAACTGCTTATAGTATTTAGAGAAATTCTATCAAAAGTACTTACGCCTTCTAGCCAAATAGCTAGTTTAGAATTACTTATTAGAGGCAACTCAAAGAAAAACAAGCTGGCGACAACAGAGGTAGATATATAAGTAGTATACTTAGTTCTCTCTTACTTTAGTCTCTCCTTCTCTTCAAACTCCTTCAGTATATCTATCGTTTGAAGATCGTACTACAATATCTTTCTAGCTTTTTCTTTTAGAACTTTCTACTGTTTTCGTAGACAAAGAATCTTCGCTATAGTTTTCTAGAAGATAATAATCGCCCTCTTCTCTTCGGCCTCTAGATGAGTTTCTTCTCGCCGGATACTCTCCTATTCCGATACAGAACTTCTGTATATATTATAGAGCTTCCTTCTAGTACTCTTAATATATTCCTTGTAATAGTTGGCCTTAGGAAGAATATAGTATTCAAGCCCCTTCTTAGAACAACGAGAATATTTTATAAATATTATTTTTCTTTTTTCTTTAGAACGAAAATAAATAGTATTACAACTTTTTATAGACTTGGATATCTTTTTAGGTATAATAAAGAAAGAAGGATTAAAGTATTTATCGAAGAAATTTAAGTAGGTACTTTATACTATTATAATAAGTATCGAGACGATACTAGGCTAGAAAGGGGATAGTATTATAACTCCGGTTATATAGTAGCCTAAGGACCTTAGGCTCAAAGGGTAGCTACTTATAATTAGTAGATATTAAACTTCCGCTTTTAGATAATATAGTAAAGCGAAAATAAAGAGTCTTTACCCTAGGTACAAGGATAGAAGAGGTACTAACAGTTATCAGTGTACCTTCGAGTAGTACGATACCCAAGGCCAAGAAGTACTTACTAAAAGATCAGTATCTAAGAGACGCTAAATACCCTTAGTAGAACCTTAGGTAGGGACTCAACGGTCCTAGTACTCCTAGTATACTAGGACTACTAGGACTGATAGGATAATAGAGAATGAAGATCTATATAAGTAGATAGTTTCCCTATAGTATATAGAGCTTTATACTCAACCTTTCAATTATAACTTATTACCTACTATCGCAATTATTCGATTCCCTATATGACTATTATCAACAATAAACTGTACGATATTACTTTCGACCTCACCGTCGCTTAGTAATCGAGATCCTGACCACTTCCACGTGACTCAGAAGACAAGATTCGTAACAATTGAGGGTCAAGCCCTAGTGAAGGAAAAACAAGGTTCTTCGTTAAGCGAGAGAACCGGCCAAGTGGGGGAGGTTTAAAATACAAGATTTTTTTGCCAATGTATAGTCCGACGCAGTACCACTGCGCCATCAAACCGAGGACCATTTTGATCGGTTTGATTGATATGGTGGTGTTGACCGGCGACTACAGTAATATAGTCTTATAGTCCGGTACTGGCGGTATAGTGGGAGGAATGCTTAATGTTCCTTAATGTCGTCGAATTGAGCCTGTTTAGCTTAATGTTGTCCTTAATGTCGTTCTTAATGTCGACGAAGCAGACAGTTGAAATCGCAACGTGTCCTGTTCGGATTTTGGACGTGACAGTGGTATCTCAACAACGGGGAGGCGTATTGATAAGCGAGTAGCTTTATCAGGTCCGTAGAAGCGTATTGAGTCGGAGTAGGTCTTTTTTATTTGTTTTTTTGATGATTTTTAATGATTTTCTAATGTTTTTGTATTTTTGGGTTTTGGGTGAAAAATCGACGATATAGGGTAAAAATCGCGATTTTCGGCGACGACGACGATATCTCGACAGCACCGGGTCGTACAACAAAGCCGATTGCTTTATTCGATCCGCCGGGCCGTAATTGATAAGAATATCGAAAGATCGGATCGATTTGGATAAGAATTCGGGTTTTTTCGATGACTTTTTGTGTGACTAAGGTTGTTTTTTGTAAATTGAGTGTCTACTTTAGATTATTATTAAGTAAGTTTAGTCTATATAATTTAACTTAGTTATTATTATAAACTATATATTCTTATCTTTTTTAAACTAGCTAGTTAGTTAATTCAACTACTTAAATAACCTCTTTTAACTTACTATTATATATTAGTTGATTTAAACTGATATTCTACTTATATACTCGAATTAGCTTTTAGTTTAAATCTAAAAAAGTTAGTTTAATCTCTATTCTAATTCTAGTTTATAATTAAAACTTGTCTATATAAAAGAAAAGTTAATTTAATACTAATATAAATATTAGCTTCTAATAATCTTTAGCTTTATTCTCCTTTGAAAATTAACTAATTCAGATTAAAAAAGGGTTTAGAGGTATTTAAAAAGGGAATTTAAATAGATAAATCTTTTTAAGTTTATTTAAATTAACTAATAAATATATTAATTACTTAATCTAATCTATTTATATTAACTTTAATACTAGCTTTAGTCTTAACTTCGGTTTTAGCTTCTATCTAGTTTTTAGAAAGTATAAAAGGTTAAAACTAGAAATAAACTTTTAATAACTTTATAACTTTTAATAACTTTATAACTTTTAATAACTTTATAACTTTTAGTAACTTTATAACTCTTAGTAACTTAGCTTCTAATAACTTAATAACTTTTAATAACCTAATAACTCTTAGTAATTTAATAACTTTTAATAACTTTCTTAAAATAATTTATAAATTAAATAGTCTTTTAAGAGTTTAAGAAACTAGAAGATATATTAATAAATAGTATTAGTAAAATAGATATTAAAAAGTATTAGTATAGTTTTAATATCTATAATTAAAAAAAAACTAGTTTTAAAAATATTTAGTATTTTCTAGAAAGCTAAATTTTAAAGTAATCGAAGTTAAACTTTAAAGCTAGTTTATCTTTTATACTAAATCGAAGAGTTATAATCTAAGATACTAATAATATAAATAATATATAGTTAGTATATTATAAAAGAGAATAAACTAGTTTAAATATTAACTAGTTAATTAACTTGAAGAAATATTAATTTAGTTTAACTAATCTAAATAGTAATATAACTTTTAAATTTAAAAGTATTATTAAATTAAATTCTAAACTATTTTATTAGTTTAGAAGAGTATATTACTTATTAATTCGATAATTTAACTAAATAAACTATTAAGTCTTTTATAAAGAAATATATTAGTTTAGTTTTCTTAAAGTTAAAATCGATACTATTTACTATTCTAAAAAAGTATAATTTATTAGTTTCTTTTTCTAATATTTAATAATTCTTTTTAAAATTAATAAAACTAACTATTAGTATAATATTATTTATATAAGATTAGATTAAATAGCTAATTATTAGAAAAAGATCTTAAATATAAATCAAGAATAAAATTGAACTAATCGAGTTACTTTAGAGAATTTTAATATTAATAGAATAAAAAAGTTTAATTTAATTATCGAAAACTAGTTTTAGCTATCTAGCTTCTAAAAAGAAACTAATTTAAACTATTAAACTAATTAGAAGTTTAAACTCTTTTAAAATAACTAATAATCAATTCTTAGATATATAATTAAAAATCTTTTTAATATCAAGAAATAAAACTAATATTTTAAGATTAACTATATAATTTTCTTTAATTTTAATTATTAGTAAAAATTTAATATCAATTATAAACTTTTTAAATCTACTTTTAATTTAAAAGTTATAAAGAAAGTTAATAATCTTAATTAAATAATTTAATCTTTTAATTAATATTCTTTTACTAACTTTTCTTAGATAATTAAATAGTAAAATTATCTTATAAACTTTCGAAATTAAGTAGTTTAGTTTTTTAGCTTTTTTAAATATTATATTAGTTACTTAATACTAATAAGTAAAATAATAGCTAATATTAATAAATAGGTTATAAACTTTATAAAATAAACTAGAAATAGTTATATAAACTTTATTAATAATTTTCTAGTTAATTCTATTTAACTTAAAAGTTTTTTCTTTGATTTTCGTTAAATAAACTTTCTTAAGTTTATTAATTATTAACTTTAGTTAAGAATTGATTTTATAAATATTTTAAAAAGAATTATTTAATATTAGAAATTAGAAGAATAAAATAAATCTTAATATCTTTACTTTTTCTTTAAAAATTAATTAATTAGAAATTAAAAGTAAATTTCAACTTTAATAATTTTTAGTATAACTAAATACTTTAAATATTAATTTCGAGTTTTTAATCTTTAAAAAAGTATTCTAATAACTCTTTTTAATATATTTAATAACTAAGAAATATTGATTTTAAACTAGTTAATAAACTTTTTAACTTTATCTTTAATTTAGTCTTTAAGCTTTTAATATTAATTTTCGAAAGGATTTAAACTTAAAAATCTACTAGAGTTTAGCTTTTAATTTAAACTTAATTTTCGAAATTATAATATTCGATATTAGTTTAATTATTTATATTAGTTTTATACTAATAATTTTTAAAAACTTGATATTCGATATTTTAAGATTTAAATTAGTTTTAATAAACTTTAAAAATTCTTAATTTAAAATTAAACTCTTTTTAACTAAATTAATAAGACTAGTTTTAAAGAGATTCTAATTAGTTTTCTTAGTATTAAAGATTTAAAAGAGATTAGAATAGTTTTAATTTGATTTTAAATTCTTAATTATAAAAAAGATTAGTAAATAATCTAATTTTAAATCTTCTAATATTTACTAATTATTAATATACTTTATTACTTTTTAAATAATAAATATTAGATCTAAAACTAATAAACTAGTTTCTTTAAAGAAAGTTTTAACTTTAAAATTATTAAATAAATTAAAATTATTCTCTTTAATTTAATTAACTAATTAAAACTTCTTTTAAATATTAACTAACTTTAAATTCTACTAAGAATAGTATATATTAAAATCTTTTAAAATAAGTAAATTAGTTAAAATAGCTTTAAGAAATAAACTTCTTTTAATTATTTTATTTAATTTATTTTTAACTTAGTTAGTTTTATTATAAATATTAACTATTTCGAGTATATTAATTTCTTTACTTAATTATATTACTAATAAATTCGAATCTATATTATTAAATACTAGTATTATATTAGTAATAAGAATTTTTAAAATATAAACTAGAGTTTATAATTTAAAATTCTAATAAGATATTAATAGTTAATTAAAGTTAGTATAAATTATAAATCGATTATTTAGCTAATTTAAATTCTTAATTATAATCTATAGCTTTTAGATAATTAATAAATCAATTTTTAACTTAATAATTAACTTAAAAGTTAATTTAGTTTTTAGTAAACTTTTATTAAAATTTACTTATAATATTTAGATATTCTAACTATTTATAAATTAATAATAACTCTTTTTATTACTTTATATACTTTATAGAATTTACTATTATTAATATAGAATTAAAAATAATTAATATACTTTAGAGTTAAATATAAATAAGTTTTCTTATAGATATTATAAATACTATAAATATATTATAAAGTTATATACAGTTTTATATATAATTTATATTTAGCTTAGTATTGATAAAATTAAGTTATATACTTAAATCTTTAATATTTAATATATTATATCGATTTAATTATATTTAGTAACTTTTTAATTTTAATTAAAATTCTAATAATATAAACTTAGTTTCTAATATACTTTTCAACTTCTTTAATAGTTTTAAAAGAGACTACTACTAAACTAGCTTTTTTAGTTATTTAGTTAACTTTTAATAAAAGTTAATAAGAAGTTTTAATTAATTTAAAATTTAAAGAGTTATTAAAAGTTTTTATTTTATTTAGTACTAGTTCTATACTTTTAAAAGTATTAAAGTTAGTTATAAAGATTCTATATAATATTACTTTGAATTAGAGTTTATCCTTTTAGATACTTTTAAAATTAAGAAGATTTTTCTAAATATTAAGCTTTTCAATTAAGAAATCGATTATATAAAAAGAAGTAGTTATTAATACTAAGTTCTTCTTATTAGTAATATTAATAATAGTTAAAATTATAAAGTTTTTTAATACTTTTATTTTTAAAAGCTTTATTAATAATATTTCAGATTAAAAAAGTAAAGAAAAAAACTAAAGTATTATAGATTAAAATTAGTTAATTAGCTATTTTAGCTTTAATCTATTTAGACTTAATTTTAGATTCTATAATTTTCTATTTATTAATAGTATTTATACTAGTAATAATATTAGTAAAAGAGGCTTAGACTAAATTTTAAACGATTTTTATTACTTTTTATAGAAAAGTTATTAAAAGTATTAGAATTATTAGAAGCTAAGTTATTAAAAGCTAAATTACTAAAGGCTAGGCTAAAAGCTTTTAAGTTTTAAACTTAATTTAAGTTTTAATCTTCTAAATAGTATATTCTAAGTTATTTACTTAAGAAGCTAGTATATCGATTATTTTTCTAACTATACTCTTTTCAGTATAGTTTCTAAAGACTTATATTAAATCTAAAAGTAATATCTATCTTTTCTAGAAAATAATTATAAATACTACTCTAAAGATTAAATTATAAGTTTCGATAATAAGTTAGTTTACTAGGTTATTTATAATAGTTACTTGAATATTAATCTAAGTATTAACTTTAAATACTTTAATTAGTTTAATAAATATAAAAGGGTTTATCTATTTAAGAAAGTAATAAGTTATATTACTAGTAATTATATTAGAAGTAAATCTAATTAGTAGATTAAAGTTTAGAATCTCTAAGAATCTAATAAAGTTAATATTAGTATTAAAATAGTAAAAAAGAAGTAAAAAAGATATATTAATATCTATTTCTATATTAATATTAATTAGAGAGCTAGATTTAATAAATATAGTATTAATCGAAAAGCTAGAAGAGGGGATAATTAAGTAGATTTCAGAGCTAAAGCTTTATTAGTTAATCAGAGTTTTAAACTCTATATTATAGTTTTAGAATATATCTTAATTATTATTATCTAAAGTAGATATTCTATTATTAATAATATTAATTAGTGATAATAATAAAGTAATCTTATAATCTAGTATTAGTAAAAATATAGAAGAGAAGTTTAATATTACTTAATATTATTGAATTAAACTAGTTTAGCTTAATATTATCTTTAATATTAATAAAGTAAATAATTAAAATTATAATATATCTTGTTTAGATTTTAACTATAATTACAATATCTTGATAACAAAGAGATATATTAATAAGTAAATAGTTTTATTAAGTTTATAAAAGTATATTAGATTAGTATAAGTATTTTTTATTTATTTTTTAGATAATTTTTAATAGTTTTCTAATATTTTTATATTTTTTAAGTTTTAGATGAAAATTCAGTAATATAGAATAAAATCGTGATTTTCGATAATAACAATAATATCTTAATAGTATTAAATTATATAATAAAGTTAATTACTTTATTTAATCTACTAAGCTATAATTAATAAGAATATCGAAAGATTAAATCGATTTAGATAAGGATTCGAGTTTTTTTCAATATTTTTATATATCGATTAAAAGTTTAGATTTAAGTTAATTACTTCTTTTTAAACTATTTTTACTTTAGATTATTATTAAATAAATTTAGTTTTTATAGTTTAGTTTAGTTATTATTATATACTATATATTCTTATTTTATTTAAACTAGCTAACTAGCTAATTTAACTACTTAAATAACCCTTTTTAACTTACTATTATATACTAACTAATTTAAGTTAATATTCTATTTATATATTTAGATTAGCTTTTAATTTAAGTTTAAAAAAGTTAATTTAATCTTTATTTTAATTCTAGTTTATAATTAGAACTTATTTATATAAAAAGAGAATTAATTTAATATTAATATAGATATTAACTTCTAATAATTTTTAACTTTATTCTCCTTTGAAAATTAACTAATTCAGATTAAAAATAGATTTAAAAGAGTTTAAAAAAGGAATTTAAATAGATAAATCTTTTTAAATCTATTTAAATTAACTAGTAAATATATTAATTATTTAATCTAATCTATTTATATTAACTTTAATATTAACTTCGGTTTTAACTTCGATTTTAACTTCTATTTAGTTTTTAGAAAATATAAAAAACTAAAATTAGAAGTAAACTTTTAATAACTCTATAATTCTTAATAACTTTATAACTCTTAATAACTTTATAGCTTTTAATAACTTAATTTCTAGTAATTTAACTTTTAGTAATCTAACTTTTAATAATCTTCTTAAAGTAATTTATAAAGTAAATAATCTTTAGAGAGTTTAAAAGATTAGAAAGTATATTAATAAGTAATATTAGTAAGATAGATATTAAAGGATATTAGTATAACTTCAATATTTATAACTAGAATAAAACTAGTTTTAAAAATATTTAATATTCTTTAGAAAGTTAAATTTTAAAATAATTAAAATTAGATTTTAAAACTAGTTTATCTTTTATACTAAATCGAGAAACTATAGTCTAAGATACTAGTAATATAAGTAATATATAACTAGTATATTATATAAAGAAATAAACTAGTTTAAATATTAACTAATTAATTAACTTGAAGAAATAATAATTTAACTTAACTAACTTAGATAATAATATAACTTTTAAATTTAAAAGTATTATTAAATTAAATCCTAAACTATCTTATTAGTTTAGAAGAATATATTACTTATTAATTTAATAATTTAACTAAATAAACTACTAAGTTATTTATAAAGAAATATATTAATTCGGTTTTCTCGAAATTAAAATTAATATTATTCTTTATTTTAAAAGAATATAACTTATTAACTTCTTTTTCTAATATTTAATAATTTTTTTTAAAACTAATAAAGCTAACTACTAATATAATATTATTTATATAAAACTAGATTAAATAGCTAATTATTAGAAAAAGATCTTAAATATAAATTAAAAATAAAATTAAATTAATCGAGTTACTTTAAGGAATCTTAGTATTAATAGAATAACAAAGCTTAATTTAATTATTAAAAATTAGTTTTAATTATCTAGCTTTTAAAAAGAAGTTAACTTAAATTATTAAGCTAATTAGAAGTTTAAACTCTTTTAAAATAACTAATAATCGATTCTTAGATATATAATTAAAAGTTTTTTTAATATTAAGAAATAAAATTAATATTTTAAGATTAACTATATAATTTTCTTTGATTTTAATTATTAGTAAAAATCTAATATTAATTATAGACTTTTTAAATTTATTTCTAATTTAAGAGTTATAAAGAAAGTTAGTAATTTTAATTAAATTATTTAGTCTTTTAGCTAATATTCTTTTATTAACTTTTCTAAAATAATTAAATAGTAAGATTATTTTATAAGCTTTTGAAATTAAATAGTTTAACTTTTTAACTTTTTTAAATATTATATTAGTTATTTAATATTAGTAGATAAAATAAAAATTAATATTAATTAATAAACTATAAACTTTATAAAATAAATTAGAAATAGTTAAATAAACTTTATTAATAATTTCCTAATTAATTCTATTTAGTTTAAGAGTTTTTCTTTTAATTTTTATTAAATAAGTTTTTTTAAGTTTACTAATTATTAGTTCTAATTAAAAGTTAACTTTATAAATATTCTAAGAAGAATTAGTTAATATTAAAAACTAGAGAAATAAAATAAATTTTAATATCTTTATTTTTCTTTTGAAAATTAATTAGTTAGAAATCAAGAATAAATTCTAATTTTAATAGCTTTTAGTATAATTAAATATTTTAAATATTAACTTCAAGTTTTTAATCTTTAAAAAAATATTCTAATAACTTCTTTTAGTATATTTAATAATTAAAAAATATTAATTTTAAGTTAGTTAATAAGTTTTTTAACTTTAATTTAATCTTTAAACTTTTAATATTAATTTTCAAAGAGATTTAAATTTAGAAATTTATTAAAATTTAGCTTTTAATTTAAACTTTATTTTTAAAATTATTATATTTAATATTAATTCGATTATTTATATTAGTTTTATACTAATAACTTTTAAAAACTTGATATTTAATATTTCAAGATTTAAACTAGTTCTAATAAACTTTAAAGATTTTTAATTTAGAATTAAATTCTTTTAAGTTAAATTAATAAAACTAACTTTAAAAAGATTTTAATTAGTTTTCTTAATATTAAAGATTTAAAAGAAATTAGAATAGTTTTAATTTAACTTTAAATTCTTAATTATAAAAAAGATTAGTAAATAATTTAATTTTAAATTTTCTAATATTTATTAGTTATTAATATACTTTACTATTCTTTAAATAGTAAATATTAAATTTAAAACTAATAAACTAACTTCTTTAAAAAAAATATTAATTTTAGAATTATTAAATAAATTAAAATTATTCTCTTTAATCTAATTAACTAATTAAAACTCTTTTTAAATATTAATTAACTTTAAATTTTACTAAAAATAATATATATTAAAATCTTTTAAAATAAGTAAATTAATTAAAATAGTTTTAAGAAATAAACTTCTTTTAACTATTTTACTTAATTTACTTTTAATTTAATTAGTTTTATTATAAATATTGACTATTTCAAGTATATTAATTCTTTCGTTTAATTATATTACTAATAAATCTAAATCTATATTATCAAGTACTAGTATTATATTAATAGTAAAAACTTTTAAAATATAAATAAGAGTTTATAATTTAAAGTCTTAATATAATACTAATAGTTAATTAAAGTTAATATAAGTTATAAATCGACTATTTAATTAATTTAAATCTTCGACTATAATCTATAACTCTTAGATAATTAATAAGTTAATTTTTAATTTAATAGTTAATTTAAAAGTTAATTTAATTTCTAGTAAACTTTTATTAAAATTTATTTATAAAATCTAGATATTCTAGCTATTTATAAACTAGTAATAACTCTTTTTATTACTTTATATACTTTATATAATTTACTATTATTAATATAAAATTAAAAGTAATTAATATATTTTAAAGTTAAATATAAATAAACTTTCTTATAGATATTATAAATATTATAAGTATATTATAAAGTTATATATAATTCTATATATAATCTATATTTAACTTAGTATTTATAAAATTAAATTATATATTTAAATCTTTAATACTTAGTATATTATATTAATTTAATTATATTTAATAGCTTTTTAACTCTAATTAAAATTCTAGTAATATATATTTAATTCTTAATATACTTTTCAACTTCCTTAATAATCTTAAAGAAGATTATTATTAAACTAGCTTTTTTAACTACTTAGTTAACTTCTAATAAAAGTTAATAAAGAGTTTTAATTAGTTTAAAATTTAAAAAGCTATTAAAAGTTTTTATTTTATTTAGTACTAATTCTATATTTTTAAAAGTATTAAAGTTAGTTATAAAGATTCTATATAATATTACTTTAAATTAAAGTTTATTCTTTTAGATACTTTTAAAGTTAAAAAGATTTTTCTAAATATTAAGTTTTTCAATTAAAAAATCAATTATATAAAAGAAAGTAATTATTAATACTAAATTCTTTTTATTAGTAATACTAATAATAATTAAGATTATTAAGCTTTTAATACTTTTAGCTTTAAAAACCTTATTAATAGTATTTCGAATTAAAAAAATAAAGAAAGAAACTAAAGTATTATAAATTAAAATTAGTTAATTAACTATTTTAACTTTAATTTATTTAAACTTAATTTTAAATTCTATAATTTTCTATTTATTAATAATATTTATATTAGTAGTAATACTAATAAAAAAGATTTAGATTAGATTTTAAATAATTTTCATTATTTTTTATAAAAAAGTTATTAGAAATTAAGTTATTAAAAACTAAGTTACTAGAAATTAAATTAAAAGCTTCTAAATTTTAAACTTAGTTTAAACTTCGATCTTTTAAATAATATATTCTAAATTATTTATTTAAGAAGTTAATATATTAGTTATTTTTCTAATTATACTTTTTTCGGTATAATCTTTAAAAACTTATATTAAGTTTAAAAATAATATCTATCTTTTTTAAAAGATAATTATAGATATAGTTTTAAAGATTAAATTATAAACTTTAATAATAAATTAGTTTATTAGATTATTTATAATAATTACTTAAATATTAGTTTTAAATATTTTAATTAGTTTAATAAATATAAAAGAGTTTATTTATTTAGAAAAATAGTAAGTTATATTATTAATAGTTATATTAAGAATAAATCTAGTTAGTAGATCGAAACTTAAAATCTCTAAAAATCTAATAAAGTTAATATTAGTATTAAAATAATAAAAGAGAAATAAAGAAGATATATTAATATCTATTTCTATATTAATATTAACTAGAAAGCTAGATCTAATAAATATAATATTAATTAAAAAGTTAGAAAAGAGAGTAATTAAATAAGTTTCAAAGTTAAAACTTTATTAGTTAATTAAAGTTTTAAACTCTATATTATAATTTTAGAATATATTCTAATTATTATTATCTAAAGTAAATATTTTATTATTAATAATTTTAACTAATAATAATAATATAATAGTTTTATAATCTAATACTAATAGTATAATAGAAAGTATATTTAATATTATTTAATATTATCGAATTAAGCTAATTTAGCTTAATATTATCTTTAATATTAATAAAATAGATAATTAAAATTATAATATATCCTTTTCGAATTTTAGTTATAATAATAATATCTTAATAATAAAAAAGTATATTAATAAGTAAATAGCTTTATTAAGTTTATAGAAATATATTAAATTAGTATAAATCTTTTTTATTTGTTTTTTTAATAATTTTTAATAATTTTCAAATATTTTTATATTTTTGAGTTTTAAATAAAAATTTAATAATATAAAGTAGAAATCGCGATTTTCAACGATAATAATAATATCTTAATAATATTAAATTATATAATAAAGTCGATTACTTTATTCGATCTACTAAGTTATAATTGATAAGAATATCAAAAGATTAGATCGATTTAAATAAGGATTTAAGTTTTTTCAATACTTTTTATTAAAGTGATTTTTATTTAAATAGAATTATTCAAAGTTAATTAATTAGGTTAGATAATATTTCTAAGTATAAATACTAGTATTTTTAATAAATTCTAAGCTAATATTAATTCTAGACTTAATATCTAATAGTAATAAAAAGTTAAAGTAGTATATATTAAACTTATCTTTTAATTTTAAATAAGTTTTAATAAATAGATAATAATTAATAAAAAGATATTTAATTATTTTCTTTTTATTATATTTATATTTATTATTACTAATAAAGTCTAATTAGTATATATAAGTTTTAATATAGTTATAGCTTAGTTTTAATTAGTAAAAAGTATTAACTATTACTTATTTAATTTTAAAAAGAATTAAGATTCTACTTTAGAAAACTAATTTATAAATTAAAATATAATTAGCTTTAAAATCTTTATTTTATTTAGACTTTATAATTTATATTAAAGTTAATTCCTATTTCTAAATCTTAATATACTTAATACTAATATTAAAATAAATAAAGTTAATTGATTAAAAATCTAATTTTAAACTAATTACTTTTTTTATTAGTTTATTTACTATTTTATTACTTTCTATATTATAATACTTTAGAACTTAGACTAATTTAATATTAATACTTTTATTAACTATTTAGTTATTAGTATTATATATTCTTATTAGTTATTTTTATTTTAAATTATTATTAAATAAGTTTAACTTATATAATCTAATTTAAATATTATTATAGATTATATATTCTTATTCTTTTTAAATTAATTAATTAATTAATTCGATTATCTAAATAACTTTTTTTAATTTACTATTATATATTAATTAATTTAAACTAATATTCTATTTATATATTTAGATTAGTTTTTAATTTAAATTTAAAAAAGCTAGTTTAACTTCTATTCTAATTTTTATTTTTAATTAGAACTTATCTATATAAAAGGAAAGTTAATTTAATATTAATATAAATACTAATTCCTAATAATTTTTAATTTTATTCTTTTTTGAAAATTAGTTAATTCAGATTAAAAAAAAGTTTAGAAATATTTAAAAGAGGAATTTAAAAGGATAAATCTTTTTAAATCTATTTAGATTAATTAGTAAGTATATTAATTATCTAATTTAATTTATTTATACTAGCTTTAATACTAGTTTTAATTTTAGCTTTGATTTTAATTTCTATTTAATTTTTAGAAAGTATAAGAAGTTAGAATTAGAAATAAACTTTTAATAACTTTATAATTTCTAATAGCTTAGCTTCTAATAATCTAGCTTTTAATAACTTAATAACTCTTAGTAATTTAATAACTTTTAATAACTTTCTCAAAGTAATTTATAAATTAGATAGTTTTTTAAAAGTTTAAAAGATTAAAAAGTATATTAATAAGTAGTACTAATAAGATAAATATTAAAAGATATTAATATAGTTTTAATATTTATAATTAAAATAAAACTAATTTTAAAAATATTTAATATTTTCTAAAAAATTAAATTTTAAAGTAATTAAAGTTAGACTTTAAAATTAACTTATCTTTTATATTAAATTAAAGAGTTATAATTTAAAATACTAGTAATATAAGTAATATATAGTTAATATATTATATAAGAAGATAAATTAGTTTAGATATTAATTAATTAATTAACTTAAAAAAATATTAATTTAGTTTAATTAACTTAAATAGTAATATAACTTTTAAATTTAAAACTATTATTAAACTAAATTCTAAGTTATTTTATTAGCTTAGAAAAGTATATTATTTATTAATTTAATAATTTAATTAAATAAACTATTAAATCTTTTATAAAGAAATAAATTAGTTTAGTTTTCTTAAAATTAAAATTAATATTATTTATTATTTTTAGAGAATATAGTTTATTAGTTTCTCTTTTTAGTATTTAATAATTCTTTTTAAAACTAGTAAAGTTAATTACTAATATAATATTATTTATATAAAACTAGATTAAATAGTTAATTATTAAGAAAAAATCTCGAATATAAATTAAAAATAAAATCAGATTAATTGAACTATTTTAAAAAATCTTAGTATTAATAAAATAAAAAAGTTTAATTTAATTATCAAAAACTAATCTTAATTATTTAACTTTTAAAAAGAAATTAATCTAAGTTATTAAATTAATTAGAAGTTTAAACTCTTTTAAAATAATTAATAATTAATTTTTAGATATATAATTAAAAGCCCTTTTAATATTAAGAAATAAAATTAATATTTTAAGATTAGTTATATAATTTTCTTCGATTTTAATTATTAGTAAAAATCTAATATTAATTATAAACTTTTTAAATTTATTTCTAATTTAAAAGCTATAAAAAAGATTAATAATTTTAATTAAATAACTTAATCTTTTAATTAATATCTTTTTACTAACTTTTCTAAAATAGTTAAATAATAAGATTATTTTATAAACTTTTAAAATTAAATAATCTAACTTTTTAGCTTTTTTAAATATTATATTAATTACTTAGTACTAGTAAATAAAATAGTAATTAATATTAATAAATAGATTATAAACTTTATAAAATAAATTAAAAATAATTAAATAAGTTTTATTAATAATTTCTTAACTAATTCTATTTAATCTAGAAGTTTTTTTTTTAATTTTTATTAAATAAGCTTTTTTAAGTTTATTAATTATTAGTTTTAATTAGAGATTAATTTTATAAATATTTTAAAAGAAATTAGTTAATATTAGAAATTAGAAAAATAAAGTAAATTTTAATATTTTTATTTTTCCTTTAAAAGTTGATTAATTAGAAATCGAAAATAAGTTTTAATTTTAATAGTTTTTAATATAGTTAAATACTTTAAATATTAATTTCAAGTTTTTAATTTTTAAAAAAGTATTTTAATAACTCTTTTTAATATATTTAATAGTTAAAAAGTATTAATTCTAAACTAGTTAATAAACTTTTTAACTTTAATTTTAATTATTTAGTTTTTAAACTTTTAGTATTGATTTTCAAAAAGATTTAAATTTAAAAGTTTATTAAAATTTAACTTTTAGTTTAAACTTGATTTTCAGAATTATTATATTTAATACTAATTTAATTATTTATATTAATTCTATATTAATAACTTTTAAAAACTTAATATTCAATACTTTAAAATTTAAATTAGTTTTAATAAACTTTAAAAGTTTTTAATTTAGAATTAAACTTTTTTTAATTAAATTAATTAAACTAATTTTAAATAATTTTTAATTAACCTTTTTAATATTAAAAATTTAAAAAAGATTAGAATAATTTTAATTTAACTTTAGATTTTTAATTATAAAAAAGATTAATAAATAATTTAATCTTAAATCTTTTAATATTTACTAATTATTAATATACTTTATTACTTTTTAAATAATAAATATTAAATCTAAAACTAATAAATTAACTTTTTTAAAAAAAAGTTTTAGTTTTAAAATTATTAAATAATTTAAAATTATTCTTTTTAATTTAGTTAACTAATTAAATTCTTTTTTAAATATTAATTAACTCTAGATTTTACTAAAAGTAATATATATTAAAATCTTTTAAAATAAATAAATTAATTAAAATAACTTTTAGAAATAAGTTTTTTTTAATTATTTTAATTAATTTATTCTTAGTTTAACTAGTTTTATTATAAATATTAACTATTTCAAATATATTAATTTCTTTACTTAGTTATATTACTAATAAATTAGAATCTATATTATCAAGTATTAATATTATATTAATAATAAAAACTTTTAAAATATAGATAAAAGTTTATAATTTAAAATTCTAATATAATACTAATAGTTAATTAAAGTTAGTATAAATTATAAATTAATTATTTAGTTAGTTTAAATCTTTAATTATAATCTATAATTCTTAGATAATTAATAAATTAATTTTTAACTTAATAATTAATTTAAAAGTTAATTTAATTTTTAATAAACTTTTATTAAAATTTATTTATAATATTTAGATATCCTAACTATTTATAAATTAATAATAACTCTTTTTATTATTTTATATACTTTGTATAATTTACTATTACTAATATAAAATTAAAAATAATTAATATAGTTTAAAGTTAAATATAAATAAACTTTTTTATAAATATTATAAATATTATAAATATATTATAAAGTTATATATAGTTTTATATATAATTTATATTTAACTTAGTATTTATAAAATTAAGTTATATATCTAAATCCTTAATATTTAGTATATTATATTAATTTAATTATATTTAATAGCTTTTTAACTCTAATTAAAATTCTAGTAATATATATTTAATTCTTAATATACTTTTCAACTTTTTTAATAGTTTTAAAAGAGATTATTATTAAATTAACTTTTTTAACTATTTAGTTAATTTCTAATAAAAGTTAGTAAAGAGTTTTAATTAATTTAAAATTTAAAGAGCTATTAAAAGTTTTTATTTTATTTAGTATTAATTTTATTTTTTTAAAAATATTAAAATCAATTATAAAGATTTTATATAATATTACTTTAAACTAAGATTTATTCTTTTAAATACTTTTAAAATTAAGAAGATTTTTTTAAATATTAAGTTTTTCAATTAAGAAATCGATTATATAAAAGAGAGTAATTATTAATATTAAGTTCTTCTTATTAGTAATATTAGTAATAGTCGAGATTATAAAACTTTTAATTTTTTTAATTTTAAAAGCCTTATTTATAGTATTTTAAATTAAGAGAATAAAGAAAAAAGTTAAGATATTATAGATTAAAATTAGTTAATTAATTATTTTAACTTTAACTTATTTAAACTTAGTTTTAAATTCTATAATTTTCTATTTATTAATAATACTTATACTAATAGTAATATTAATAAAAGAGGTTTAGATTAGATTTTAAATAATTTTCATTACTTTTTATAAAAGAGTTATTAAAAGTATTAAAATTATTAAAAGTTAAATTACTAAAAACTAAATTATTAGAAGTTATATTAAAAGCTTTTAAATTTTAAACTTAGTTTAGATTTTAATTTTCTAGATAATATATTTTAAGTTATTTACTTAAAAAGCTAATATATTAATTATTTTCTTAATTATACTCTTTTCAATATAATCTTTAAAGATTTATATTAAATCTAAAAGTAATATCTATTTTTATTAAAAAATAATTATAAATATTATCTTAAAGATTAAATTATAAACTTCGAAAATAAGTTAATTTATTAAGTTATTTATAATAATTATTTAAGTATTAGCTTTAAATACTTTAATTAGTTTAGTAAATATAAAAGGGTTTATCTATTTAAGAAAGTAATAAGTTATATTATTAGTAATTAAATTAAAGATAAATTTAACTAGTAAATTAGAGATAAATTTAACTAGTAAATTAGAGTTTAAAATCTTCGAGAATCTAGTAAAGTTAATATTAATATTAAAATAGTAAAAAGAAAGTTAAACCGATTAAAATAGTTCTCAGTTTGATAATATAGTAATACTATACTAGACTATATATTAGAAATAAATCTTATATTTAGACTTACTCTACTTAGCTAGTTCTCTCGCTTAATAAAGAACTTTATTTTTCCTTTACTAGAGCTTAACCTTCAATATCACTAAAAATATTCGAAATTGTATATACCTAGCTTTAATATACTTAGCTGCTAGTAGGTTAGCTACTAACTATCCTACTATAGTCTTAGACTTAAAAAGGATGTTAAAATAATAAAATAAATAAATAATAAATAGTAAAAAGAAAATAAAGAAGATATATTAATATCTATTTCTATATTAATATTAGTTAGAAAGTTAAATTTAATAAATATAATATTAATTGAAAAGTTAAAAAAGAGAGTAATTATATAAGTTTTAAAGTTAAAGCTTTATTAATTAATTAGAGTTTTAAACTTTATATTATAGTTTTAGAATATATCTTAACTATTACTATTTAAAGTAGATATTCTAATATTAATAATATTTACTAATAATAACTATATAATAGTTTTATAGTCTAGTACTAATAGAAGTATAAAAGAAATATTTAATATTATTTAATATTATTAAATTAGATTAATTTAATTTAATATTATCTTTAATATTAATAGAGTAAATAATTAAAATTATAATATATCTTATTTAGATTTTAATTATAATTATAATATCTTAATAACAAGGAAGTATATTAATATACAAGTAATTTTATTAAGTTTATAAAAATATATTAAGCTAATATAAATATTTTTTATTTGTTTTTTAATAATTTTTAATAATTTTCTAATATTTTTATATTTTTAAATTTTAAGTGAAAATTCGGTAATATAAAATAGAAATTATAATTTTCGATAATAATAATAATATCTTAATAATACTAAATTATATTATAAAGTTAATTATTTTATTCGATCTATTAGATTATAATTAATAAGAAAATCGAAAGATTAAATCAATTTAAATAAGGATTTAAGTTTTTTTAATAATATTTATTTTATTCTCTTTACTATATATTAATATTATTATAAAGGGATTTTTAACTTTTACTAGAGAGTTTAATAATTAAGATATTATTTAAACTAACTTTTATTTAATTACTTCTTTATTAATTATAACTATTAAATCTAGTCTACTTATTAATATAATTATTATAAATATTATTACTTTGTTATTACTTTTTATAACTTATTACTTTAATTTAAATATCAATTTATTTAGCTTTTCTAATAATTTAAATTTAGACTTTTTTAATAAATCTACTTTAAATATGATTACTAACTTTAATATAATTTCTTTTAATCTTCTTAAATAAATTAACTTCTTTTTATTAAAACTTCGAAATAATAAAAATCTGAAAGTTACTTTCTTTATTACTTCTATTAATAACTTAGTTATTTAGTTTATTTTTAATATTTTAAATCTTTTAATTAAAGTAGTTTTAATAATAATTTCCTAAGAAAAGTAGATTTAAATCTTAAACTTAATCGAAGTTTTTAGAAACTATATTATAAATAAAAAAGTTAAAAAAGTTACTAACTAATTAACTTCTTAGATTAATAACTTCGAATTTATTATTTAAAGAGTTAAAATTTATATTAAGAATAAAGTTTAAATTAAAGTTATAGTTTAAACTAAACTTTTAGTAATTTAACTTTTAATAATTTAACTTTTAATAATTTTACTAGTTAAAATTATAAAAACTATTATTCTAATTAAAGTTTCTTTTATTAATATTATCATTAGCTTAAAAGTTAATAATAATAAATAAAAGATTATTAAACTAAAGATTAAGTTTAAATAAATTAAGTTTAAATCTTTAAATTAACTAATTTTAATTTAGAATACTTTTTCTCTCTTTTTAATTCTTTCTATTTATAATTTAATTAATAAAGCTTTTAAAGTTAAAAAAGTTAAAAGCTTTATAATCTTAGTTATTATTAATATAATTAATAAAAAGAACTTTATTTTAATAATTATAACTTCTTATATAATTAACTTCTTAATTAAGAAATTTAATATTTAGAAAAATCTTATTAATTTTAAAACTATTTAAAAAGATAAATTTTAGTTTAAAGTTATATTATATAGAATATTTATTTTAGAATTTAATATACTTGAAAGTATAAAACTAGTTTTAAAAGAACTAAAAACTTTTAATTTATTTTTAAAACTCTTTTTAATTAATACTTTTTATTAACTTTCTTCTAAAGCTAATTAAGTTACTAAGTAAATTAAATTAATTATAATCTTATTTAAAACTAATAGAAAAGTAGATAAATATATAAGAAATTATATTTATATTACTAAAATCTTAGTTAAAACTAAGAAGTTATTAATTATAGTTAAGTTAATTTAATATATTAAATACTAAAATTTAAAATATATTATCTAGTTTTATAAATACTTAGTTAAATATAAATTATATATTAAATTATATATAACCTCTTAATATATTTATAACTTATATAATACTTAGAGTAAAGTTTATTTATATTTAACTTTAAAATATATTAACTACTTCGAAAACTATATTAGTAATTTAAAATTGTATAAAGTATATAAAGTAATAAAAAGGATTTTAATATTTAAACTCGAAAGTATTATCTAATTTAATTAATTGATTATTAAATTAGATTTTAAATTTAATATTTAGAAAATATAATATTAAAGCTTAATATTAATTTAATATTGGATATTAAGTTTAATATTAACTTATTTATAATAAAAAACTAGTTTTATATTAAAAAAACTTAAATCTTTATTTAAATCAATTCAATCTTTTAATATTTTTATTAATTATAATCTAATAGATTAAATAAAGTAATCGACTTTATTATATAATCTAGTATTATTAAGATATTATTATTATTATTAATAATTATAATTTTTACTTTATATTATCGAATTTTTATTTAAAATCTAAAAATATAAAAATATTTGAAAATTATTAAAAATTATTAAAAAAAATAAATAAAAAAGATTTACTTCGATTTAATGTATTTTTATAAACTTAATAAAGTTATTTATTTATTAATATACTTCTTTATTATCAAGATATTATAGTTATAGTTAAAATCTAAATAGAATATATTATAATTTTAATTATCTACTTTATTAATATTAAAGATAATATTAAGTTAAATTAATCTAATTTAATAATATTAAATATTATTAAATATCTTTTTTATAATACTATTAGTACTAGATTATAAAATTATTATACTATTATTACTAATTAATACTATTAACTTTAAAATATTTACTTTAAATAATAATAGTTAAGATATATCTTAAAACTATAATATAAAGTTTAAAACTCTAATTAATTAATAAAGTTTTAACTTCGAAATTTATATAATTACTTTTTTTATTTTTAACTTTTCGATTAGTATAATATTTATTAAATCTAACTTTCTAATTAATATTAATATAAAAATAAATATTAATATATTCTCTTTATTTCCTTTTTATTATTTCAATATTAATATCAACTTTACTAGATTCTTAGATATTTTAAATTCTGATTTACTAATTAAACTTACTTCTAATATAACTATTAATAATATAATTTACTATTTTTTTAAATAGACTAACTTTTTTATATTTATTAAACTAATTAAAATATTTAAAGCTAATATTTAAATAACTATTATAAATAATTTAATAAATTAACTTATATTTTAAATTTATAACTTTATCTTTAAAGTAGTATTTATAATCATCTTTTAAAAAAGATAAATATTATTATTAGATTTAATATAAATTTTTAAAGATTATATTGAAAAGAAGATAATTAAGAAAATAATTAATATACTAGCTTTTTAAGTAAATAATTTAAAATATATTATTTAGAAGATTAAAACTTAAACTAAGTTTAAAATTTAAAAGTTTTTAATATAACTTCTAATAATTTAACTTTTAATAACTTTAGTATTTTTAATAACTCTTTTATAAAAAATAATAAAAATAATTTAAAATCTAGTTTAAACTTCTTTTATTAATATTATTATTAGTATAAGTATTATTAATAAATAGAAAATTATAAAATCTAAAATTAAATTTAAATAAGTTAAAACTAAAATAATTAATTAACTAATTTTAATTTATAATATTTTAACTCTTTTTTCTACTCTTTTAATTTAAAATACTATTAATAAGATTTTTAAAACTAAAAGTATTAAAAGTCTAGTAATTTTAACTATTATTAGTATTATTAATAAGAAGAATTTAATATTAATAACTACTTTACTTTATATAACTGATTTTTTAATTAAGAAGTTTAATATTTAGAAAAATCTTTTTAATTTTAAAAGTATCTAAAAAGATAAACTTTAATTTAAAGTAATATTATATAAAATCTTTATAATAAACTTTAATACTTTTGAAAGTATAGATTTAGTATTAGATAAAATAAAAACTTTTAATAATTCTTTAAATTTTAAATTAATTAAAACTTCTTATTAACTTTTATTAAAAACTAATTAAATAATTAAAAAAGCTAGTTTAATAATAATCTCTTTTAAGATTATTAAAAAAGTCGAAAAGTATATTAAGAATTAAGTATATATTATTAGAATTTTAATTAAAGTTAAAAAGCTACTAAGTATAATTAAATTAATATAATATATTAAATATCAAGGATTTAGATATATAATTTAATTTTATAAATACTAAATTAAATATAAATTATATACAAAGTTATATATAACTTTATAATATATTTATAATATTTATAATATCTATAAGAAAGTTTATTTATATTTAACTCTAAAATATACTAATTACTTTTAATTTTATATTAGTAATAGTAAATTATATAAAGTATATAAAGTAATAAAAAAAGTTATTATTAGTTTATAAATAACTAGAATATCTAAATATTATAAGTAAATTTTAATAAAAGTTTATTAAAAATTAAATTAATTCTCAAGTTAACTATTAAATTAAAAATTGATTTATTAATTATCTAAGAGTTATAGATTATAATTAAGAATTTAAACTAATTAAATAGTCGATTTATAACTTATATTAATTTCAATTAACTATTAATATTATATTAGGATTTCAAATTATAAACTCTTATTTATATTTTAAAAGTTTTTACTATTAATATAATATTAATATTTAATAATATAATTAAATGAAAGAATTAATATATTTAAAATAATTAATATTTATAATAAAACTAACTAAGTTGAAAGTAAATTAAATAAAATAATTAAAAGAAGTTTATTTTTTAAAACTATTTTAACTAATTTATTTATTTTAAAAGATTTTAATATATATTACTTTTAATAGAATCTAGAGTTAATTAATATTTAAAAAAAGATTTAATTAGTTAATTAAATTAAAGAGAATAATTTTAATTTACTTAATAATTTTAAAATTAAAATCTTCTTTAAAGAAATTAGCTTATAAGTTTTAGATTTAATATTTATTATTTAAGAAATAGTAAAGTATATTAATAATTAATAAATACTAAATAATTTAAAATTAAATTACTTACTAATCTTTTTTATAATTAAAAATCAGAAATTAAATTAAAACTATTTTAATTCTCTTTAAATCTTTAATATTAAGAAAACTAATTAGAAACTATTTAAAGTTAGTTTAACTAATTTAACTAAAAAGAGTTTAATTCTAAATTAAAAACTTTTAAAGTTTATTAAAACTAATTTAAATCTTAAAATATTAAATATCAAGTTTTTAAAAATTATTAATATAAAACTAATATAGATAATTAAATTAATATTAAATATTATAATTTTAAAAATTAAATCTAAACTAAAAACTAAATTTTAATAGACTTTTAAATTTAAATCTTTTTAAAAATTAATATTAAAAGTTTAAAAATTAAATAATTAAAGTTAAAATTAAAAAGTATATTAATTAGTTTAAAACTAATATTTTTCAACTATTAAATATATTAAAAAGAGTTACTAGAATATTTTTTTAAAGATTAAAAATTTAAAGTTAATATTTAAAATATTTAATTATATTAAAAACTATTAAAATTAGAATTTACTTTTAATTTCTAACTAATTAACTTTTAAAGAAAAAGTAAAGATATTAAAGATTATTTTATTCTTCTAACTTCTAATATCGATTAATTTCTTTTAAAATATTTATAAAGTTAATTCCTAATTAGAACTAATAATTAGTAAATTTAAAAAAGTTTATTTAATAAAAATTAAAAGAAAAACTTTTAAATTAAATAAAATTAATTAAGAAATTATTAATAAAGTTTATTTAATTATTTCTAATTTATTTTATAAAGTTTATAACTTATTTATTAATATTAATTATTATTTTATTTACTAATATTAAATAATTAATATAATATTTAAAAAAGTTAAAAAGCTAAATTATTTAATTTTAAAAGTTTATAAAATAATTTTATTATTTAATTATCTTAGAAAAGTTAATAAAAGAATATTAATTAAAAAATTAGATTATTTAATTAAAACTACTAATCTTCTTTATAACTTTTAAATTAGAAATAGATTTAAAAAGTCTATAATTAATATTAAACTTTTACTAATAATTAAAATCGAAGAAAATTATATAGCTAATTTTAAAATATTAATTTTATTTCTTAATATTAAAAAGACTTTTACTTATATATCTAAAAATTAATTACTAGTTATTTTAAAAGAGTTTAAATTTCTAATTAGTTTAATAATTTAGATTAACTCTTTTTTAAAACTTAAATAACTAAGATTAATTTTTAATAATTAATTTAAATCTTTTTATTTTATTAATATTAAGATTTTTTAAAATAGTTCGATTAGTTTAATTTTATTCTTAATTTATATTTAAAATCTCTTTTTAATTATTAACTACTTAATCTAATTTTATATAAATAATATTATATTAATAGTTAGTTTTACTAGTTTTAAAAAGAATTATTAAATATTAAAAAGAAAAACTAATAAGTTATATTCTTTTAAAATAATAAATAATATTAACTTTAACTTTAAGAAAACTAAATTAATATATTTCTTTATAAAAGATTTAATAGTTTATTTAGTTAAATTATTAAATTAATAAATAATATATTTTTCTAAATTAATAAAGTAACTTAGAATTTAATTTAATAATACTTTTAAATTTAAAAGTTATATTATTATCTAAGTTAGTTAAACTAAATTAATATTTCTTTAAATTAATTAATTAATTAATATTTAAACTAATTTATCTTTTTATATAATATACTAGTTATATATTATTTATATTATTAATATCTTAAATTATAACTTCTCGATTTAATATAAAAGATAAATTAATTTTAAAGTTTAATTTTAATTATTTTAAAATTTAATTCTCTAGAAAATATTAAGTATTTTTAAAACTAATTCTATTCTAACTATAAATACTAAAGTTATATTAATACTTTTTAATATCTATTTTACTAATATTACTTATTAATATACTTTCTAGTTTTTTAAACTTTTAAAAAACTATCTAATTTATAAATTACTTTAAGAAAGTTACTAAAAGTTATTAAATTATTAGAAGTAGTTAAATTACTAAAAATTAAGTTATTAAGAGTTATAAAGTTATTAGAAATCTATTTCTAATTCTAATCTCTTATATCTTCTAGAAACTAAATAAAAGCTAAAATCGAAATTTAGACTAAAACTAGTATTAAAGTTAGTATAAATAAATTAGATTAAATAATCAATATACTTACTAATTAATTTAAATAAACTTGAAAAATGTATTTATTTAAATTCTTCTTTTAAATACTTTTAAACTTTTTTTTAATTTAAATTAGTTAATTTTCGAAGGAGAATAAAGTTAAAGATTATTAGAAGTTAGTACTTATATTAGTATTAAACTAACTCTCCTCTTATATAAATAGCTTTTAATTATAAACAAAGATTAAAATAAAAGTTAAATTAACTTTTTTAAACTTAAATTAAAAGCTAATTTAAGTATATAAATAAAATATCAATTTAAATTAATTAGTATATAATAGTAAGTTAAAAAGAATTATTTAAATAGTCGAATTAATTAGTTAGCTAATTTAAAAAGAATAAGAATATATAGTTTATAATAATAACTAAGTTAGATTATATAAACTAAACTTACTTAATAATAATCTTAAATAAAAATAGTTAATAAAAGTATATAATACTAGTAGCTAAATAGTTAATAAAGATATTAATATTAAATTAGTCTAAATTCTAAAGTATTATAATATATAAAGTAATAAAATAGTAAATAAATTAATAAAAAAGATAATTAGTTTAAAATTAGATTTTTAATTAATAAGTTTTACTTATCTTAATACTAGTATTAAGTATATTAAGATTTAGAAATAAGAATTAACTTTAATATAAATTATAAAGTTTAGATAAAATAAAGATTTTAAAACTAATTATATTTTAATTTATAAATTAGCTTTTCAAAGTAGAATCTCGATTTTCTTAGAAATTAAATAAACTATAACTAATACTTTTTATTAATTAAAGCTAAATTATAGTTATATCAAGATTTATATATATTAATTAAACTTTACTAGTAATAATAAATATAAATATAATAAAAAGAGATAGTTAAATATCTTTTTATTAATTATTACTTACTTGTTAAAGTTTATTTAAAGTTAAAAAACAAGTTTAATATATATTATCTTAACTTTCTATTACTATTAGATATTAAACTTAAAATTAATATTAACTTAGAATTTATTAAAAATACTAATATTTATACTCGAAAATATTACTTAATTTAATTAACTAACTTTGAAGTTAATTAATTTATTAACTTAGTTTTAAATTAGAATTTATTAGATTATCGATATTAAGTTTAATATTATTTTAATATCGATTTAATATTATATATTAAAGTTTATTTAACTTAATACTTTTCTTAATATTCGAAGTTAGAATTTACTTTTCTTATTATTATTTCCTTTACTAAGATTAAACTTTTAATATCTTTTTATTATATATAATATTATATATATATAGCTTTTATATATACTTAGTTACTAGTAATATAACTATTAACTATCTTATTATAGTTTTAAACTTATATAAGATATTAAAATAAATAAATAAAAAATCAACTTTTTTTTTATTTATTTTAATATCCTATATAAATCTAAGACTATAATAAGATAGTTAGTAGTTATACTATTAGCAGTTAAATATATATAATAACTATATATATATAATATTATATATAGTAAAAGGATATTAAGAGTTTAGCTTTAGTAAAAGAAATAAATAAGAAAAGTAGAATCTAACTTTTAATATTAAGGAAAATATTAAGTTAAAAAAGTTTTAATATATTATATTAAACTAATATTAAAGTGATATTAAACTTAATATCGATAATTTAATAAATTCTAATTTAAAGTTAAATTAAAAAGTTAGTTAACTTTAAAGTTAATTAATTAAATTAAATAATATTTTTAAATATAAATACTAATATCCTTAATAAATTCTAAGTTAATATTAATTCTAAGTTTAATATCTAATAATAATAGAAAACTAAAGTAATATATATTAAACTTATTCTTTAGCTTTAAATAAGCTTTAATAAGTAAATAATAATTAATAAGAAGATATTTAATTATCTTCTTTTTATTATACTTATATTTATTATTACTAGTAAAATCTAATTAATATATATAAACTTTAATATAATTATAATCTAGCTTTAGTTAATAAAAAGTACTAATTATAATTTATTTAGTTTTAAAGAAGATTAAGATTCTACTTTAAAAAGCTAATTTATAAATTAAAATATAATTAGTTTTAGAATCTTTATTTTATTTAGACTTTATAATTTATACTAAAGTTAATTCCTATTTCTAAGTTTTAATATACTTAATACTAATATCGAGATAAGCAAAACTAATCAATTAAAAGTTTAGTTTTAAACTAATTATTTCTTTTACTAGTTTATTTACTATTTTATTACTTTCTATATTATAATACTTTAAAATCTAAGTTAGTTTAATATTAATATCTTTATTAACTATTTAGCTATTAGTATTATATACTTTTATTAGTTATTTTTATTTTAAATTATTATTAAATAAGTTTAATTTATATAATCTAATTTAGTTATTATTATAAACTATATATTCTTATCTTTTTTAAACTAGCTAGTTAGTTAATTTAACTATTTAAATAACTTTTTTTAACTTGTTATTATATATTAGTTAATTCTAGTTAATATTTTATTTATATATTTAGATTAACTTTTAATTTAAATTTAGAAAAGTTAGTTTAATTTCTATTCTAGTTCTGATTTATAATTAAGATTTATCTATATAAAAGGAAAGTTAATTTAATACTAATATAAATATTAACTTCTAGTAATCTTTAACTTTATTCTCCTTTGAAAATTAACTAATTTAAATTAAAAAGAAGTTTAGGAATATTTAAAAAGGGAATTTAAATAGATAAATCTTTTCGAGTTTATTTAAATTAATTAGTAAGTATATTAATTATTTAATCTAGTTTATTTATATTAGCTTTAATATTAACTTTAATTTTAATTTCGATTCTAACTTCTATTTAATCTTTAGAAAGTATAAAAAGTTAAAACTAGAAATAAACTTCTAATAACTTTATAACTTCTAATAACTTTATAACTTTTAATAACTTAGCTTTTAATAACTTAATAACTTTTAATAACTTAGTAGTTTCTAGTAACTTTTTTAAAATAATTTATAAATTAAATAGTCTTTTAAAAGTTTAAAAGACTAGAAAGTATATTAATAAGTAATATTAGTAAAATATATATTAAAGAGTATTAATATAACTTTAATATCTATAATTAGAATAAAACTAGTTTTAAAAATATTTAATATTTTCTAGAAAGCTAAATTTTAAAGTAATTAAAATTAAGTTTTAAAACTAGTTTATCTTTTATATTAAATCGAGAAGTTATAATCTGAGATACTAATAATATAAATAATATATAATTAGTATATTATATAAGAGGATAAACTAGTCTAAATATTAACTAGTTAATTAACTTAAAGAAATAATAATTTAGTTTAATTAACTTAGATAATAATATAACTTTTAAATTTAAAAGTATTATTAAACTAAATTCTAAGTTATCTTACTAACTTAGAAAAATATATTACTTATTAATTTAGTAATTTAACTAAATAAACTATTAAGTTTTTTATAAAGAAATATATTAACTTAGTTTTCTTAAAGTTAAAATCGATATTATTTATTATTCTAAAAGAATATAATTTATTAGTTTCTCTTTTTAATATTTAATAATTCTTTTTAAAACTAATAAAGCTAATTACTAATATAATATTATTTATATAAAACTAGATTAAATAGCTAATTATTAAGAAAAGATCTCGAATATAAATTAAGAATAAAATTAGATTAATTAAATTACTTTAGAGAATTCTAATATTAATAAAATAAAAAAGTTTAATTTAATTATTAAAAACTAGTTTTAACTATCTAGCTTTTAAAAAAGAATTAATTTAAATTATTAAGTTTATTAGAAGTTTAAACTTTTTTAAAATAATTAATAATTGATTCTTAAATATATAATTAAAAGCTTTTTTAATATTAAGAAATAAGATTAATATTTTAAGATTAGTTATATAATTTTCTTTAATTTTAATTATTAGTAAAAATTTAATATTGATTATAAACTTTTTAAATCTACTTTTAATTTAAAAGTTATAAAAGAAGTTAATAATTTTAATTAAATAACTTAGTCTTTTAACTATCATTCTTTTATTAACTTTTCTAAAATAATTAAATAGTAAGATTACTTTATAAACTTTTAAAATTAAATAATCTAACTTTTTAACTTTTTTAAATATTATATTAATTACTTAGTATTAATAAATAAAGTAATAATTAATATTAATAAATAAATTATAAACTTTATAAAATAAATTAGAAATAATTAAATAAACTTTATTAATAATTTCTTAATTAATTTTATTTAATTTAAAAGTTTTTCTTTTAATTTTTATTAAATAAACTTTTTTAAATTTATTAATTATTAGTTCTAGTTAGATATTAACTTTATAAATATTCTAAATAGAATTAATTAATATTAAAAGTTAAAGAAATAAAATAGACTTTAATATTTTTACTTTTTTTTTAAAAGTTAATTAATTAGAAATTAAAAGTAAATTCTAATTTTAATAACTTTTAATATAACTAAATACTTTAAATATTAACTTTAGATTTTTAATCTTTAAAAAAATATTCTAATAATTTCTTTTAGTATATTTAATAGTCGAAAAATATTAGTTTTAAACTAATTAATAAGTTTCTTAATTTTTTAATCTTTAAGCTTTTAATATTGATTTTCAAAGAGATTTGAGTTTAGAAGTCTATTAAAATTTAATTCTTAATTTAGATTTAATTTTCAGAATTATAATATTCGATATTAACTCGATTATTTATATTAGTTTTATACTAATAATTTTTAAAAACTTAATATTTAATATTTTAAAATTTAGACTAGTTTTAATAAACTTTAAAAGTTTTTAATTTAAAATTAAACTCTTTTTAATTAAATTAATTAAACTAACTTTAAATAATTTCTAATTAACTTTCTTAATATTAAAGATTTAAAAAGAGTTAAAATAATTTTAATTTAATTTTAAATTCTTAATTATAAAAAAGATTAATAAGTAATTTAATTTTAAATCTCTTAATATTTACTAGTTATTAATATACTTTATTACTTTTTAAATAATAAATATTAGATTTAAAACTAATAAATTAGTTTCTTTAAAAAAGATTTTAATTTTAAAGTTATTAAATAAATTAAGATTATTTTTTTTAATCTAATTAACTAATTAAATTCTTTTTTAAATATTAGTTAACTTTAGATTTTATTAAAGATAATATATATTAAAATCTTTTAAAATAAATAAATTAATTAAAATAGTTTTAAAAAATAAACTTCTTTTAATTATTTTATTTAATTCGCTTTTAATTTAACTAGTTTTATTATAAATATTAATTATTTTAAATATATTAATTTCTTTATTTAATTATATTATTAATAAGTTTGAATTTATATTATTAAATATTAGTATTATACTAATAGTAAAAACTTTTAAAATATAAATAAAAGTTTATAATTTAAAGTTTTAATATAATACTAATAGTTAATTAAAGTTAGTATAAATTATAAATCGACTATTAAACTAATTTAAATTCTTAGTTATAATCTATAACTCTTAGATAATTAATAAATTAATTTTTAACTTAATAGTTAATTTAAAAGCTAATTTAATTTTTAATAAACTTTTATTAAAATTTATTTATAATATTTAGATATTCTAACTATTTATAAACTAATAATAACTCTTTTTATTACTTTATATACTTTGTATAATTTATTATTACTAATATAAGATTAAAAGTAATTAGTATATTTTAGAGTTAAATATAAATAAACTTTCTTATAGATATTATAAATATTATAAATATATTATAAAGTTATATATAGTTCTATATATAATTTATATTTAACTTAATATTTATAAAATTAAGTTATATACTTAAATCCTTAATATTTAATATATTATATTAATTTAGTTATATTTAATAGTTTCTTAACTTTAACTAAAATTCTAATAATATATATTTAGTTTTTAATTTACTTTTCAACTTTTTTAATAGTTTTAAAAAAAACTATTATTAAACTAATTCTTTTAATTATTTAATTAACTTTTAATAAAAACTAATAAAAAGTTTTAATTAGTTTAAGATTTAAAGAGTTATTAAAAATCTTTATTTTATTTAATACTAGTTTTATATTTTTAAAAGTATTAAAATTAATTATAAAGATTTTATATAATACTATTTTAAACTAAAGATTATTCTTTTAAATACTTTTAAAATTAAAAAGATTTTTCTAAATATTAAACTTCTTAATTAAGAAATCAGTTATATAAAAAAGAGTAATTATTAATATTAAATTCTTTTTATTAGTAGTATTAATAATAATTAAAATTATCAAGCTTTTAATACTCTTAACTTTAAAAGCTTTATTAATAGTATTTTAAATTAAAAGAGTAAAAAAGAAAGTTAAAATATTATAAATTAGAATTAGTTAATTAGTTATTTTAATTTTAATCTATTTAGATTTAACTTTAGATTATATAATTTTCTATTTATTAATAGTACTTATACTAATAGTAATATTAGTAAAAAAGATTTAAACTAGATTTTTAGTGATTTTCGTTACTTTTTATAAAAAGATTATTAGAAGTAATAAAATTATTAAAAGTTAAGTTACTAAAAATTAAGTTATTAAAAAGTAAGTTAAAAGCTTTTAAATTTTAAATTTAGTTTAAACTTCGATCTTCTAAATAATATATTTTAAATTATTTACTTAAAAGGTTAGTATATAAATTATTTTCTTAATTATATTCTTTTTAATATAATCTTTAAAAACTTATATTAAATTTAAAAGTAATATTTATCTTTCTTAAAAGATAATTATAAATACTATTTTAAAGATTAGATTATAAACTTTAAAGATAAGTTAATTTATTAAGTTATCTATAATAATTACTTAAGTATTAGATTTAAATATTTTAATTAGTTTAGTAAATATAAAAAAGTTAATCTATTTAAAAAAGTAGTAAGTTATATTACTAGTAATTATATTAAAAGTAAGTCTAGTTAATAAATCAAAGTTTAAAATTTCTAAAAATCTAGTAAAGTTGATATTAATATTAAAGTAGTAAAGAAGAAGTAAAAGAAATATATTAATATTTATTTCTATATTAATATTAATTAGAGAGCTAGACCTAATAAATATAATATTAATTAAAAAGCTAGAAGAAAAGATAATTATATAAATTTCGAAGTTAAAGCTTTATTAGTTAATTAGAGTTTTAAACTTTATATTATTATAGTTTTAGAATATATTCTAACTATTACTATTTAAAGTAAATATTTTATTATTAATAGTATTTACTAGTAAGAATTATATAATAGTCTTATAATATAATATTAGTAGAAATATAAAAGAGATATTTATTATTATTTAATATTATTGAATTAAATTAGTTTAATTTAATATTATCTTTAATATTAATAAAGTAAATAACTAAAATTACAATATATCTTATTTAGATTTTAATTATAACTATAATATCTTAATAACAAGGAAGTATATTAATATACAAGTAATTTTATTAAGTTTATAAAAATATATTAAGCTAATATAAATATTTTTTATTTGTTTTTTTAATAATTTTTAATAATTTTCTAATATTTTTATATTTTTAGATTTTAAATAAAAATTCGATAATATAAAATAAAAATTATAATTTTCGATAATAATAATAATATCTTAATAATACTAAGTTATATTATAAAACTAATTACTTTATTTAATCTACTAAGTTATAATTAATAAGAATATTAAAAGAATAAATTGATTTAAATAAAGATTTAGATTTTTTTCAATTAAAAGTATTTTATTTAATATTCTTATTTTTTTTTCTAGAGATAAGTTCTAATTTAAAATTAGGTTAATAAGTTAGTTAATTTTAAAGTTAGTTAACTAAGTTAGATAATATTTCTAAATATAAATATTAATATTCTTAATAAATTCTAAGCTAGTATTAATTCTAAACTTAATATCTAATAATAATAAAAAGTTAAAGTAATATATATTAAGTTTATTTTTTAGTTTTAGATAAGCTTTAATAAGTAAATAATAGTTAATAAAAAGATATTCAAAAGTCTTCTTTTTACTATATTTATAATTATTATTATTAATAAAGCTTAATTAATATATATAAGCTTTTATATAGTTATAACTTAGTTTTAACTAATAGAAAGTATTAATTATAATTTATTTAATTTTAAAAGAGATTAAAATTCTACTTTAAAAAGCTAATTTATAAGTTAAAATATAATTAGTTTTAAAATCTTTATTTTATCTTAACTTTATAATTTATATTAAAGCTAATTCCTATTTCTAAGTTTTTATATATTTAATACTAATATTGAAATAAACGAAGTTAATTAATTAAAAATCTAATTTTAAGTTAATTATCTTTTTTACTAATTTATTTACTATTTTATTACTTTCTATATTATAATACTTTAAAATCTAAATTAGTTTAATATTAATATTATTATTAACTATTTAGTTATTAATATTATATATCTTTATTAGTTATTTCTATTTAAAATTATTATTAAACAAGTTTAATTTATATAGTTCAACTTAGTTATTATTATAAATTATATATTCTTATCTTTTTTAAACTAACTAGTTAGTTAATTCGATTATTTAAATAACCTCTTTTAACTTACTATTATATACTAGCTAATTTAAACTAATATTCTATTTATATATTTAAATTAGTTTTTAGTTTAAATTTAAAAAAGTTAGTTTAACTTTTATTTTAGTTTTTATTCGCAATTAAAAGCTATTTATATAAAAGGAGAACTAATATAATATTAGTATAAATATTAATTTCTAATAATCTTTAATTTTATCTTTCTTCGAAAATTAATTAATTCGAATTAAAAAAGAGTTTAAGAATATTTAAAAAAGGAATTTAAATAGATAAATCTTTTTAAACTTATTTAAGTTGATTAATAAATATATTAATTATCTAATCTAGTTTATTTATATTAGCTTTAATACTAGCTTTAATCTAAACTTTGATCTTAACTTCTATTTAATTTTTAGAAAGTATAAAAAGTTAAAATTAGAAATAAACTTTTAATAACTTTATAACTTCTAATAACTTTATAGTTTCTAGTAATTTAATTACTTTTAATAACTTTCTCAAAGTAATTTATAAATTAAATAGTCTTTTAAAAGTTTAAAAAACTAGAAAGTATATTAATAAGTAATATTAGTAAAATAGATATTAAAAGGTATTAATATAGCTTTAATATTTATAATCGAAATAAAACTAATCTTAAAAATATTTAATATTTTCTAAAAAGTTAAATTTTAAAATAATTGAAATTAAACTTTGAAACTAATTTATTTTTTATACTAAATCAAGAAGTTATAATCTAAAATACTAGTAATATAAACGATATATAACTAATATATTATATAAGAAAATAAATTAATCTAAGTATTAGTTAATTAATTAACTTAAAGAAATATTAATTTAGTTTAACTAACTTAGATAATAATATAACTTTTAAATTTAAAAGTATTATTAAATTAAATTTTAAACTATCTTATTAGTTTAAAGAAATATATTATTTATTAATTTAATAATTTAACTAAATAAACTATTAAGTTTTTTATAAAAAAATATATTAATTTAGTTTTCTCGAAGTTAAAATCAATACTATTTATTATTTTAAAAGAATATAATTTATTAGTTTCTTTTTTTAATATTTAATAATTCTTTTTAAAACTAGTAAAACTAGTTATTAATATAATATTATTTATATAAAATTAGATTAAATAGCTAATTATTAGAAAGAGGTTTTAAATATAAATTAAAAATAAAATTAAATTAATTAAGTTATTTTAAAGAATCTTAATATTAATTAAGTAGAAAAGTTTAATTTAGTTATTAAAAGTTAGTTTTAATTATTTAGTTTTTAAGAAAAAGTTAACTTAAACTATTAAACTAATTAGAAGTTTAAACTCTTTTAAAATAACTAATAATCGATTCTTAAATATATAATCAAAAGCTTCTTTAATATTAAGAAATAAAATTAATATTTTAAAATTATTTATATAATTTTCTTCGATTTTAATTATTAGTAAAAATCTAGTATTAATTATAGACTTTTTAAATCTATTATTAATTTAAAAGCTATAAAGAAAGTTAATAATTTTAATTAAATAATCTAGTCTTTTAACTAATATCCTTTTATTAACTTTTCTAAAATAATTAAATAGTAAAATTACTTTATAAACTTTCAAAATTAAATAATCTAGCTTTTTAGTTTTTTTGAATATTATATTAATTACTTAATACTAGTAAGTAAAATAATAGTTAATATTAATAAATAAGTTATAAACTTTATAAAATAAGTTAAAAATAGTTAAATAAACTTTATTAATAATTTCCTAGTTAATTTTATTTAGTCTAAGAGTTTTTCTTTTAATTTCTATTAAATAAACTTTTTTAAGTTTATTAATTACTAGCTTTAGTTAGAAATCGATTTTATAAATATTCTAGAAAAAACTAATTAATATTAGAAGTTAAAAGAATAAAATAAACTTTAATATATTTACTTTTTTTTAAAAAATTAATTAATTAGAAATTAAAAATAAATTCTAATTTTAATAGTTTTTAGTATAATTAAATACTTTAAATATTAACTTTAAGTTTTTAATCTCTAAAAAAATATTCTAGTAACTTCTTTTAGTATATTTAATAGTCGAAAAATATTAGTTTTAAATTAATTAATAAACTTCTTAAATTTTTAGTCTTTAAACTTTTAATATTAATTTTCAAAAGAATTTAAGTTTAAAAGTTTATTAAAATTTAACTTTTAGTTTAAATTTAATTTTCGAAATTATAATATTTAATACTAGTTCGATTATCTATATTAATTTTATACTAATAGTTTTTAGAAACTTAATATTTAATACTTTAAGATTTAAACTAGTTCTAATAAACTTTAAAAGTTTTTAATTTAGAACTAAACTCTTTCTAACTAAATTAATTAGATTAATTTTAAATAATTTTTAATTAGTCTTTTTAATATTAAAGATTTAAAAAGGATTAAAATAGTTTTAATTTGATTTTAGATTTTTAATTATAAAAAAAATTAGTAAATAATCTAATTTTAAATCTTTTAATATTTATTAGTTATTAATATACTTTATTACTTTTTAAGTAGTTAATATTAAATCTAAGATTAATAAGCTAACTTTTTTAAAGAAGGTTTTAATTTTAAGATTATTAAATAAATTAAGATTATTCTCTTTAATCTAATTAACTAATTAAATCTCTTATTAAATATTAATTAAATTTAAATTCTACTAAAAGTAATATATATTAAAATCTTTTAAAATAAACGAATTAGTTAAAATAGCTTTTAGAAATAAGTTTCTTTTAATTATTTTATTTAATTTATTCTTAACTTAACTAGTTTCGTTATAAATATTAATTATTTCAAGTATATTAATTTCTTTACTTAATTATATTACTAATAAGTTTAAATCTATATTATTAAATATTAGTATTATACTAATAGTAAGAACTTTTAAAATATAAATAAGAGTTTATAATTTAAAGTCTTAGTATAATACTAATAATTGATTAAAGTTAATATAAATTATAAATTAACTATTTAACTAGTTTAAATTCTTAATTATAATCTATAGTTCTTAGATAATTAATAAATTAATTTTTAACTTAATAATTAATTTAAAAACTAATTTAATTTCTAATAAACTTTTATTAAAATTTATTTATAATATTTAGATATCTTAACTATTTATAAACTAATAATAACTCTTTTTATTACTTTATATACTTTATATAATTTACTATTATTAATATAAGATTAAAAGTAATTAATATATTTTAAAGTTAAATATAAATAAACTTTCTTATAAATATTATAAATATTATAAATATATTATAAAGTTATATATAACTTTATATATAGTCTATATTTAACTTAGTATTTATAAAATTAAATTATATATTTAAATCCTTAATACTTAGTATATTATATTAATTTAATTATATTTAATAGCTTTTTAATTTTAATTAAAATTCTAATAATATATACTTAGTTTCTAATATACTTTTTAACTTTTTTAATAGTTTTAAAAAAGATTATTATTAAACTAACTCTTTTAATTACTTAGTTAACTTCTAATAAAAGTTAATAAGAAATTCTAATTAGTTTAAAATTTAAAGAGTTATTAAAAGTCTTTATTTTATTTAATATTAATTCTATATTTTCAAAAGTATTAAAGTTAATTATAAAGATTTTATATAATATTACTTTAAACTAAAGTTTATCTTTTTAGATACTTTTAAAATTAAGAAGATTTTTTTAAATATTAAGTTTTTTAATTAAGAAATCAATTATATAAAAAGAAGTAATTATTAATACTAAGTTTTTCTTATTAGTAGTATTAGTAATAATTAAAATTATAAAGCCTTTAATATTTTTAGTTTTAAAAACTTTATTAATAATATTTTAAATTAAAAGAGTAAAGAAAGAAGTTAAAATATTATAGATTAAAATTAACTAATTAATTATTTTAGCTTTAATCTATATAAACTTAACTTTAAATTCTATAGTTTTCTATTTATTAATAGTATTTATATTAGTAGTAATATTAATAAAAGAAGTTTAAACTAGATTTTAAACTATTTTTATTATTTTTTATAAAAAAGTTATTAGAAGTATTAAAGTTATTAAAAGTTAAATTACTAAAAGTTATACTAAAAGCTTTTAAACTTTAAATTTAATTTAAATTTTAATCTTTTAAATAATATATTCTAAGTTATTTACTTAAAAGATTAATATATTAATTATTTTCTTAATTATCCTCTTTTTAGTATAATCTCTAAAAACTTATATTAAATCTAATAATAATATTTATCTTTTTTAAAAGATAATTATAAATACTACTTTAAGAATAAAGTTGTAAATTTAGAATATAAATTAGTTTATTAAATTATTTATTATAATTATTTAAGTATTAACTTTAAATACTTTAATTAATTTAATAAGTATAAAAAAATTAATCTATTTAAAAAAATAGTAAATTATATTATTAATAGTTATATTAGAAGTAAGTCTAATTAGTAAGTTAGAGTTTAAAATATCTTAGAATCTAGTAAAGTTAATATTAATATTGAAATAATAAGAGGGAAATAAAAAAGATATATTAATATCTATTTTTATATTAATATTAATTAGAGAATTAGACTTAATAAATATTATACTAATTAAAAAGTTAAAAATAAAGAAGATAATAATATAGGTTTTAAAGTTAAAGCTTTATTAGTTAATTAGAGTTTTAAACTTTATATTATAATTTTAAAATATATTTTAACTATTACTACTTAAAGTAAATATTTTGAAGTTAGTAATATTAATTAATAATAATAGTATAATAGTTTTATAGTCTAGTACTAATAGTATTATAAAAGAGATATTTAATAATATTTAATATTATTAAATTAAATCGATTCAACTTAATATTATCTTTAATATTAATAGAGTAAATAATTAAAATTGTAATATATCTTATTTGGATTTTAATTATAACTATAATATCTTAATAATAAAAAGGTATATTAATAAATAAATAACTTTATTAAGTTTATAAAAATATATTAAATCGAAGTAAATCTTTTTTATTTATTTTTTTAATAATTTTTAATAATTTTCAAATATTTTTATATTTTTAGATTTTAAGTAAAAATTTAATAATATAAAGTAAAAATTGTAATTATCGATAATAATAATAATATTTTAATAATACTAGATTATATAATAAAACTAATTACTTTATTTAATCTACTAAGTTATAATTAATAAGAATATCGAAAAATCAAATTGATTTAAATAAGGATTCAAGTTTCTTTAATAAAGATTTATTGTTTTTTATTAAAAAAAATCAACTTATTTAAGTTTATATAATTTAATATTTTCTTTAATATTTTTTTGAATTTTTCTTTATTTATTTCTTTAAAATTAGAGCTAGACTTTTAATATAACTTCACTTTATTAATATTATATATATTTAACTTTTAGATATATATTTAATTGTTAGTAGAATAATTATTATTCAATCTATTATAATCTTAAACTTATATAGATTATTAAAATAAATAAAAAAAAAGTTAAAAATTAATTTATTAACTATTTAAGAGTTATAAATTATAACTAAGAATTTAAATTAATTAAATAATTAATTTATAACTTATATTAGCTTTAATCAACTATTAGTATTATACTAGGATTTTAAATTATAAACTTTTATTTATATTTTAAAAGTCTTTATTATTAATATAATATTAATATATAATAATATAAATTTAGATTTATTAGTAATATAACTAAATAAAAGAATTAATATATTTAAAATAATTAATATTTATAATAAAACTAGTTAAATTAAAAGTGAATTAAATAAAATAATTAAAAGAAGTTTATTTTTAAAAACTATTTTAACTAATTTATTTATTTTAAAAGATTTTAATATATATTACTTTTAGTAGAATTTAAAGTTAATTAATATTTAAAAAAAGACTTAATTAGTTAACTAGATTAAAAAGAATAATCTTAATTTATTTAATAATCTTAAAGTTAAAATCTTTTTTAAAAAAGTTAGTTTATTAGTTTTAGATCTAATATTTACTATTTAAAAAATAGTAAAATATATTAATAACTAATAAATATTAGAAGATTTAAGATTAAATTATTTACTAATCTTTTTTATAATAAAAAATCTAAAATTAAATTAAAATTATTTTAACTCTCTTTAAATCTTTAATATTAAAAAGATTAATTAGAAATTATTTAAAGTTAATCTAGTTAATTTAGTTAAAAAAAGTTTAATTCTAAATTAAGAATCTTTAAAGTTTATTAAAACTAGTTTAAATTTTAAAATATTAAATATTAAGTTTTTAAAAGTTATTAATATAAAGCTAATATAGATAATTAAACTAGTATTAAATATTATAATTTTGAAAATTAAATTTAAATTAAAAACTAAATTTTAATAGATCTTTAAATTTAAATCTCTTTAAAAATTAATATTAAAAGTTTAAAAACTAAATAATCAAAGTTAAAATTAAAAGGTTTATTAATTAATTTAGAATTAATATTTTTTAACTATTTATTTTTTATTTTTTTAATATCTTATATAAGTCTAAGACTATAATAAGATAATTAATAGTTATATTACTAGTAACTAGATATATATAAAGACTAAGTATATATAATATTATATATAGTAAAAGGATATTAAAAGTTTAACTTTAGTAAAAGAAATAATAATAAGAAAAGTAAATTCTAACTTTTAATATTAAGAAAAGTATTAAGTTAAATAAACTTTAATATATAACTTTAAACTAATATTAAAATAATATTAAATTTAATATCGATAATTTAATAAGTTTTAATTTTAGTACTAAGTTAATAAGTTAGTTTACTTCGAAATTAGCTAACTAAGTTAAATAGTATTTCCGAGTATAAATACTAATATTCTTAATAAATTCTAGATTAATATTAATTCTAAGCTTAATATCTAATAGTAGTAGAAGGTTAAAATAATATATATTAAATTTATCTTTTAGCTTTAAACAAGTTTTAGTAAGTAAATAATAGTTAATAAAGAGATATTTAAAAATCTTCTTTTTATTATATTTATATTTATTATCGCTAGTAAAGTTTAATTAGTATATATAAACTTTTATATAACTATAATCTAGTTTCAATTAATAAAAAGTATTTTTTTATTTTATTTTATTTTTTAATATTTTATATAAATTTAAGATTATAATAAAATAATTAATAATTATATTATTAGCGGCTAAGTATATATAAAGACTATATATATATAATATTATATATAATAAAAGAGTATTAAAAGTTTAACTTTAATAAAAGAAATAATAATAAGAAAAGTAAAATTCAACTTCTAATATTAAGAAAAATATTAAACTAAATAGACTTTAATATATAATATTAAATTGATATTAAAGTAATATTAAACTTAATATTAATAATTTAATAAATTCTAATTTAAAACTAGATTAATAAGTTAATCGACTTCGAGATTAGTTAACTAAGTTAAGTAATATTTCTAAATATAAATACTAGTATCTTTAATAAATTCTAAGTTAATATCGATTTTAAACTTAGTATCTAGTAATAATAGAAAGTTAAAATAATATATATTAAGCTTGTTTTTTAATTTTAGATAAGTTTTAATAAGTAAATAATAATTAATAAAAAGATATTTAGAAGTCTCTTTTTTATTATATTTATACTTATTATTATTAGTAAAGTTTAATTAATATATATAAATTTTTATATAACTATAACTTAATTTCAACTAATAGAAAGTATTAACTATAACTTGTTTAATTTTAAAAGAGATTAAAATTCTATTTTGAGAAACTAATTTATAAGTTAAAGTATAATTAGTTTTAAAATCTTTATTTTATCTTGATTTTATAATTTATATTAAAATTAATTTCTATTTCTAAATTTTAATATACTTAATATTAATATTAAAATAAATAAAGCTAATTAATTAAAAGTTTAATTTTAAGCTAATTACTTTTTTTACTAATTTATTTACTATTTCATTATCTTTTATATTATAATACTTTAAAACTTAAACTAGCTTAATACTAATATTTTTATTAATTATTTAATTATTAATAGTATATATTCTTATTAATTATTCTTATTCAAAATTATTATTAAGCGAGTTTAATCTATATAATCTAGTTTAATTATTATTATAAATTATATATTCTTATCTTTTTTAAATTAGCTAACTAATTAATTTAATTACTTAAATAATTTCTTCTAACTTATTATTATATATTAGCTAATTTAAATTGATATTCTACTTATATATTTAGATTAATTAACTCTTAGTTTAAATTTAAAAAAGCTAGTTTAACTTTTATTCTAGTTTTTATTTATAATTAAAAGCTATTTATATAAAAGGAAAGTTAATATAATATTAATATAAATATTAACTTCTAATAATCTTTAACTTTATTTTTCTTCGAAAATTAACTAATTTAAATTAAAAAAGAGTTTAAAGATATTTAAAAAAAGAATTTAAATAAATAGATCTTTTCAAGTTTATTTAAATTAACTAATAAGTATATTAATTATTTAATTTAGTTTATTTATATTAACTTCAATTCTAGCTTTAATCCTAACTTCTATTTAATTCTTAGAAGATATAAAAGATTAAAACTAAAAATAAACTTTTAGTAACTTTATAATTTCTAATAACTTTATAATTCTTAATAACTTTATAATTCTTAATAACTTTATAACTTCTAATAACTTTATAACTTTTAATAACTTTATAACTTCTAATAATCTTATTTTCAATAACTTAATAACTTTTAATAACTTAGTAACTTTTAATAACTTAATAACTTTTAATAATCTTCTTAAAGTAATTTATAAATTAAATAGTTTTTTAAAAGTTTAAGAGATTAGAAAGTATATTAATAGATAATACTAATAAGATAAATATTAAGAAGTATTAATATAGTTTTAATATTTATAATTAAAATAAAACTAGTTTTAAAAATATTTAATATTTTCTAAAAAGTTAAATTTTAAAGTAATTAAAATTGGATTTTAAAACTAGTTTATTTTTTATATTAAATCGAGAAGCTATAATCTAAGATACTAGTAATATAAATAATATATAGTTAATATATTATATAAAAAAATAAACTAGTTTAAATATTAATTAATCGATTAACTTAGAGAAATACTAATTTAGTTTAACTAACTCGAATAATAATATAACTTTTAAATTTAAAAGTGTTATTAAATTAAATTTTAAATTATCTTATTAACTTAGAAAAGTATATTACTTACTAATTTAGTAATTTAACTAAATAAACTATTAAGTTTTTTATAAAGAAATATATTAACTTGATTTTCTTAAAATCAAAATTAATATTATTTATTATTTTAAAAGAATATAACTTATTAGTTTCTTTTTCTAGTATTTAATAATTCTTTTTAAAACTAGTAAAACTAATTACTAATATAATATTATTTATATAAGACTAGATTAAATAGCTAATTATTAGAAAAAAAATCTTAAATATAAATCAAGAATAAAATTAAACTAATTAAATTACTTTAAAAAATCTTAGTATTAATTAAATAGAAAAGTTTAATTTAGTTATTAAAAGTTAATCTTAATTATTTAACTTCTAAAAAGAAATTAATTTAAACTATTAAGTTAATTAGAAATTTAAACTTTTTTAAAATAACTAGTAATAAATTTTTAAATATATAATAAAAAGCTCTTTTAATATTAAGAAATAAAACTAATATTTTAAAATTAGTTATATAATTTTCTTCGATTTTAATTATTAATAAAAGCTTAATATTAATTATAAACTTCTTAAATCTACTACTAATTTAAAAGTTATAAAAGAAATTAATAGTTTTAATTAAATTTTTTATTTATTTATTTTAACATCTTATATAAATCTAAAACTATAATAAGATAGTTAGTAGATATACTGTTAACAGCTAGATATATATAAAGCTATATATATATATAATATTAAATATAATAAAGGAATATTAAAGGTCTAACTCTAATAAAGGAAATAATAAGAAAAGTAGAATCTAACTTTTAATATTAAAGAAAGTATTAAACCTAATAGGTTTTAATATATAGTATTAAACTAATACTAAAGTAATATTAAACTTAATATTAATAATTTAATAAATTCCGATTTAAAGTTAAATTAAAGAGTTAATTAACTTCGAGGTTAACTAATTAGATTAGATAATATTTCTAAATATAAATATTAGTATCTTTAATAAATTCTAAACTAATATCGATTCTAAACTTAATATCTAAAAGTAGTAGAAAGTTAAAGTAGTATATATTAAGTTTATTTTTTAACTTTAAATAAGTTTTAATAAATAGTTAATAATTAATAAAGAAGTATTTAATTATCTTCTTTTTACTATATTTATATTTATTATTACTAATAAAGCTTAATTAGTATATATAAACTTTAATATAGCTATAGTCTAATTTCAACTAGTAAAATATACTAATTATAATTTATTTAGTTTTAAAAAGAATAAAGAAACTACTTCGAGAAACTAATTTATAAATTAAGATATAATTAATTTTAAAATCTTTATTTTATCTCGACTTTGTAGTTTATACTAATATTAATTCTTATTTCTAAGTTTTAATACTTTTAATACTAGTATTAAGATAAATAAAGTTTATTAATTAAAAGTTTAGTTCTAAGCTAATTGTTTTTTTATTAATTCGTTTACTATTTTATTACCTTTTATATTATAATATTCTAAGACCTAAGTTAACTTAATACTAATATCTTTATTAATTATTTAACTATTAATATTATATACTTTTATTAATTATTTCTACTCTAAATTTTTTTTTTAATTTATTTTAATATTCTATATAAGTCTAAAACTATAATAGGATAGTTAGTAATTAAGCTATTAGTAGCTAGATATATATAAAGGCTATATATATATAATATTATATATAGTAAAAGGATATTAAAGGTTAAGCTTTAGTAAAAGAAATAATAATAAAAAAAATAAATTCTAACTTCTAATATTAAGAAAAGTATTAAACTAAAAGAGCTTTAATATATAATATTAAATTGATATTAAAGTGATATTAAACTTAATACTAATAATTTGATAAATTCTAATTTAAGTTTCAGATTAATAAATTAATCGAGTTCGAGGTTAGTTAACTAGGTTAAGTAGTATTTCTAAATATAAATACTAATATCCTTAATAAATTCTAAGCTAGTATTAATTCTAAATTTAATATCTAATAGTAATAGAAAGTTAAAATAATATATATTAAACTTGTCTTTTAGTTTAAGTTTAGTTTTAATAAGTAAATAGTAGTTAATAAAAAGATATTTAAAAGTCTCTTTTTTATTATATTTATATTTATTATTACTAGTAAAGTTTAATTAGTATATATAAACTTTAATATAACTATATTCTAATTTTAACTAATAAAAAATATTAGTTATAACTTATTTAGTTTTAAGAGGAATTGAGATTCTACTTTAGAAAGTTAATTTATAAATTAAAATATAATTAGTTTTAGAATCTTTATTTTATCTAGATTTTATAACTTATATTAAAGTTAGTTTCTATTTCTAAATTTTAATATACTTAATATTAATATTAAAATAAACGAAGTTAGTTAATTAAAAATCTAATTTTAAATTAGTTATCTCTTTTATTAACTTATCTACTATTTTATTATCTTCTATATTATAATACTCTAAGACTTAGACTAGTTTAATATTAATACTTTTATTAACTATTTAGTTATTAATATTATAAACTTTTATTAATTATTTTTATTCTAAATTATTATTAAGTAAATTTAGCTTATATAATTTAATTTAGTTATTATTATAAACTATATATTCTTATTCTTTTTAAACTAGCTAGTTAGTTAATTCGATTATCTAAATAACTTTTTTTAACTTACTATTATATACTAGTTAGTTTAAATTAATATTCTACTTATATACTTAAATTAGCTTTTAATTTAAGTTTAAAAGAGTTAGTTTAATCTTTATTCTAGTTTTAGTTTGTAATTAGAATCTATTTATATAAAAGGAGAATTAATTTAATACTAGTATAAATACTAATTTCTAATAATCTTTAATTTTATTCTCTTTTAAAAATTAACTAATTTAAATTAAAAAGAGATTTAGAAGTATTTAAGAAAGGAATTTAAATAGATAAATCTTTTTAAGTTTATTTAAATTAATTAGTAAGTATATTAATTATCTAATCTAGTTTATTTATACTAACTTTAGTATTAGCTTCGATTCTAACTTCGATTTTAACTTCTATCTAATCTTTGGAAAATATAAGAAGTTAGAAGTAAATTCTTAATAACTTTATAACTTCTAATAACTTTATAACTTCTAGTAACTTTATAACTTCTAGTAACTTAGTAGCTTTTAATAACTTAATAACTTTTAATAATTTAATAACTCTTAATAACCTTCTTAAAGTAATTTATAAATTAGATAGTCTTTTAAAAGTTTAAAAGATTAGAAGGTATATTAATAAGTAATATTAGTAAGATATATATTAAGAGGTATTAGTATAACTTTAGTATTTATAACTAGAATAAAACTAGTTTTAAAAATATCTAGTATTTTCTAGAGAGTTAAATTTTAAAATAATCGAAGTTAAACTTTGAAACTAGTTTATCTTTTATATTAAATCAAGAAGTTATAATCTAAAATACTAGTAATATAAATAATATATAACTAATATATTATAAAAAAGAATAAGCTAATCTAAATATTAGTTAATCAATTAACTTAAAGAAATATTAATTTAGTTTAACTAGTTTAGATAGTAATATAACTTTTAAATTTAAAGATATTATTAAACTAAATTCTAAGTTATTTTATTAGTTTAGAAAGATATATTACTTACTAATTCGGTAATTTAACTAAATAAACTATTAAATCTTTTATAAAGAAATATATTAATTTAGTTTTTTCGAAATTAAAATCGATATTATTTATTATTCTAAAAGAGTATAACTTATTAACTTCTCTTTTTAATATTTAATAATTCTTTTTAAAATTAATAGAGTTAATTACTAATATAATATTATTTATATAAGATTAAATTAAATAGTTAATTATTAGAAAAAGATCTTAAATATAAATCAAGAATAAAATCGAACTAATTAAACTATTCTAGAGAATTCTAATATTAATAAAATAAAAAAGTTTAATTTGATTATTAAAAGTTAGTTTTAATTATCTAACTTCTAAAAAGAAGTTAATCTAAGTTATTAAATTAATTAAAAGTTTAAACTCTTTTAAAATAACTAATAATCAATTCTTAGATATATAATTAAAGGTTTTTTTAATATTAAGAAATAAAATTAATATTTTAAAATTAACTATATAATTTTCTTCGATTTTAATTACTAATAAAAATCTAGTATCGATTATAGACTTTTTAAGTCTATTTCTAATTTAAAAGTTATAAAGGAAGTTAATAGTTTTAACTAAATAGCTTAGTTTTTTAGTTAATATCTTCTTACTAACTTTTTCTAAATAATTAAATAGTAAGATTACTTTATAAGTTTTTAGAATTAAATAATTTAGCTTTTTAGCTTTTTTAAGTATTATATTAATTATTTAATACTAGTAGATAAAATAATAATTAGTATTAATAAATAGATTATAAACTTTATAAAATAAGTTAGAAATAGCTATATAAGTTTTATTAATAATTTCTTAACTAATTCTATTTAGTCTAAAAGTTTTTCCTTTGATTTTTATTAAATAAACTTTTTCAAATTCGTTAATTACTAACTTTAACTAGAAATCGACTTTATAAATATTTTAAAAAAGACTAGTTAATATTAAAAGTTAGAAGAATAAAATAAATTTTAATATTTTTACTTTTTTTTTAAAGATTGATTAGTTAGAAATCGAAAGTAAATTCTAATTTTAATAGCTTTTAATATAACTAAATATTTTAAATATTAACTTCGAGTTTTTAGTCTTTAAAAAAATATTCTAATAACTCTTTTTAGTATATTTAATAATCGAAAAATATTGATTTTAAGCTAGTTAATAAGTTTTTTAACTTTAATTTAGTTTTTAAACTTTTAATATTAATTTTCAAAGAGATTTAAATTTAAAAGTTTATTAAAATTTAGTTTTTAGTTTAGATTTAATTTTTAGAATTATTATATTCGATATTAACTCGATTATTTATACTAACTTAATATTAATAACTTTTAAAAACTCAATATTTAATATTTTAAAATTTAAACTAGTTTTAGTAAATTTTAAAAGTTCTTAATTTAGAACTAGACTCTTTTTAACTAAATTAATAAAACTAGTTTTAAAGAGATTCTAATTAGTTTTCTTAGTATTAAAAATTTAAAAGAAATTAAAATAGTTTTAATTTAACTTTAGATTTTTAATTATAGAAAAAATTAGTAAGTAATCTAATTTTAAATCTTTTAATATTTACTAATTATTAATATACTTTATTACTCTTTAAGTAGTAAGTATTAAATCTAAAACTAATAAGTTAACTTCTTTAAAGAAAGTTTTAGCTTTAGAATTATTAAGTAAATTAAGATTATTCTTTTTAATCTAATTAATTAATTAAGTCTTTTTTTAAATATTAGTTAACTTTAAATTCTACTAAAAGTAGTATATATTAAAATCTTCTAAAATAAGCGAATTAATTGAAATAGTTTTAAAAAATAAACTTCTTTCAACTATTTTATTTAATTTGTTTTTAACTTAGTTAGTTTTATTATAAATATTAATTATTTTAAGTATATTAATTCTTTTACTTAGTTATATTACTAATAAGTCTAAATCTATATTATTAGATATTAATATTATATTAGTAGTAAGAACTTTTAAAGTATAAATAAAAGTTTATAGTTTGAAATCTCGGTATAATATTAGTAGTTGATTAAAGTTAATATAAGCTATAGATCAACTATTTAACTAATTTAAATTCTTAACTATAATCTATAGTTTTTAGATAATTAATAAATTAATTTTTAATTTAATAGTTAACTTAAAAGCTAATTTAATTCTTAATAAACTTTTATTAAGATTTATTTATAATATCTAGATATTTTAACTATTTATAAACTAATAATAATTCTTTTTATTACTTTATATACTTTATATAATTCACTATTACTAATATAAGATTAAAAGCAATTAATATACTTTAAAGCTAAATATAAGTAAACTTTCTTATAAATATTATAAATATTATAGATATATTAAGAGGTTATATATAGTTTTATATATAGTCTATATTTAGCTTAGTATTTATAAAATTAAATTATATATCTAAATCCTTGATACTTAATATATTATATCGATTTAATTATACTTAATAGCTTTTTAACTTTAATTAAGATTTTAATAATATATATTTAGTTCTTAATATACTTTTCGACTTTCTTAATAATTTTGAAAAAGATTATTACTAAATTAACTTTTTTAATTACTTAGTTAACTTCTAATAAAAGTTAATAAAAAGTTTTAATTAGTTTAAAATTTAAAAAGTTATTAAAAGTTTTTATTTTATTTAGTATTAGTTCTATATCTTTAAAAGTATTAAAGTTAACTATAAAGATTTTATATAATATTATTTTAAACTAGAGTTTATTCTTTTAAATACTTTTAAAATTAAGAAGATTTTTCTAAATATTAAGCTTTTTAATTAAGAAATCAGTTATATAAGAAAGAATAGTTATTAATATTAAATTCTTTTTATTAGCAATATTAGTAATAACTAAGATTATTAGACTTTTAATACTTTTAGCTTTAAAAACTTTATTAATAGTATTTTAGATTAAGAAAATAGAGAAGAAAGTTAAAGTATTATAAATTAAAATTAATTAATTAACTATTTTAGCTTTAACTTATTTAAACTTAATTTTAGATTTTATAGTTTTCTATTTATTAATAGTATTTATATTAATAGTAATATTAATAAAAGAGATTTAAACTAGATTTTAAATAATTTTTATTAATTTTTATAAAAAAGTTATTAGAAATATTAGAGTTACTAGAAGTTAAATTATTAGAAGTTAAACTAAAGACTTTTAGATTTTAGACTTAATTTAAACTTTGATCTTCTAGATAGTATATTCTAGATTATTAACTTAGAAAGCTAGTATATCAATTATTTTTCTAACTATACTCTTTTTAGTATAATCTCTAAAGACTTATATTAAATCTAAAAGTAATATTTATCTTTTCTAGAAAATAGTTATAAATACTATTTTAAAAATTAAATTATAAACTTTAATAATAAGTTAGTTTGCTAAATTATTTATAATAATTATTTAAGAATTAGCTTGAATATTAGTTTTAAATACTTTAATTAATTTAGTAAGTATAAAAAGATTTATTTATTTAGAAAAGTAATAAGTTATATTACTAGTAGTTATATTAAAGGTAAGTCTAACTAGTAAATTAGAGTTTAAAATCTCTAAAAATCTAGTAAAGTTGATATTAGTATTAAAATAGTAAGAGAGAAATAAAGAAGATATATTAATATTTATTTCTATATTAATATTGATTAGAGAGTTAGACTTAATAAATATAATACTAATCGAAAAGCTAGAAAAAAGAATTGTTAAATAGATTTCAAAGTTAAAACTTTATTAGTTAATCAAAGTTTTAAACTTTATATTATAACTTTAGAATATATCCTAGCTATTACTATCTAAAGTAGATATCCTAATATAGTAATATTAATTAATAATTATAATAATATAATCTTATAGTCTAATATTAGTAGTATTATAAAAGAAATATTTAATATTTCTTAATATTATCGAATTAAATTTATTTAGCTTAATATTATTTTTAATATTATCTTTAATATTAATAAAATAGATAGTTGAAATTATAATATATTTTATTTAGATTTTAGATATAATAGTAGTATTTTAATAATAGGAAGATATATTAATAAGTAAATAACTTTATTAAATTTATAAAAGTATATTAAATCGAAATAAATCTTTTTTATTTATTTTTTTAATAATTTTTAATTATTTTCTAATATTTTTATATTTTTTAAATTTTAAATGAAAATTCGATAATATAAAGTAAAAATCGCAATTTTCAATAATAATAATAATATCTTAATAATATTAAGTTATATAATAAAGCTAATTACTTTATTTAATTTATCAAGTTATAATTAATAAGAATATCGAAAAATCGGATTGATTTAGATAATTATATAGGTTTTTTCAATGATTTTTAACTTTTCTGAAAGTTATATCTACTTTAAATTATTATTAAGCGAGTTTAGCTTATATAGTTTAACTTAGTTATTTTTTTTTTATTTTTTTTAATATCCTATATAAGTTTAAGATTATAATAAAATAGTTAGTAGTTATACTACTAGTAGCTAAATATATATAAAGGCTATATATATATAATATTATATTTAGTAAAAGGATATTAAGAGTTTAACCCTAATAAAGAAAATAAAGAATAAGAAAAATAGAATCTAACTTTTGATATTAAGGAAATTATTAAGCTAAATAGGCTTTAATATATAATATTAAAGTAATATTAAACTTAATATTAATAATTTGATAAATTCTAATTTATATTTTAAATTAATAAATTAATCAAGTTTAAGATTAGTTAATTAAATTAAGTAGTATTTCTAAGTATAAATATTAGTATCTTTAATAAATTTTAAACTAATATTGATTCTAGATTTAGTATCTAAAAGTAGTAGAAAGTTAAGATAATATATATTAAACTTATCTTTTAACTTTAGATAAGCTTTAGTAAATAGTTAATAGTTAATAAAGAGATATTCAATTATCTTCTTTTTATTATATTTATATTTATTATTACTAGTAAAGCTTAATTAGTATATATAAACTTTAATATAGTTATAGTCTAACTTTAGTTAGTAGAATATATTAACTATAACTTACTTAGTCTTAAAAGAAATAAAGATTTTACTTTAAGAAATTAATTTATAGATTAAAATATAATTAGTTTTAAAATCTTTATTTTATCTTAACTTTATAATTTATACTAATATTAATTTCTATTTCTAAATTTTAATATTTTTAATACTAGTATTAAAATAAATAAAACTTATTAATTAAAAGTTTAGTTTTAAACTAGTTACTTCTTTTACTAATTTATTTACTATTTTGTTACTTTCTATATTATAATATCTAGAAACCTAAATTAGTTTAATATTAATATTTTTATTAACTATTTAGCTATTAGTATTATATACTCTTATTAGTTATTTCTACTTTAAATTATTATTAAACAAGTTTAGCTTATATAGTCTAACTTAGTTATTACTATAGATAATATATTCTTATTTTTTTTAAGTTAGTTAATTAGCTAATTCGATTACTTAAATAACCTTTTTTAACTTACTATTATATACTAGTTAATTTAAACTAATATTCTATTTATATACTTAGATTAGCTCTTAGTTTAAATTTAAAAAAGTTAGTCTAATCTTTATTCTAATTTTAGTTTATAATTAGGATTTATTTATATAAAAAGAAAACTAATTTAATACTAATATAAATATTAATTTCTAATAATCTTTAGTTTTATTCTTCTTTGAAAATTAACTAATTCGAATTAAAAAAAAGTTTAAAAGTATTTAAAAGAGGAATTTAAATAGATAAATCTTTTCAAGTTTATTTAGATCAATTAGTAAATATATTAATTATTTAATCTAGTCTATTTATATTAGCTTTAATATTAGTTTTAGTTTTAGCTTCGATCCTAGTTTCTATCTAGTTTTTAGAAGATATAAGAGGTTAAAACTAGAAATAAACTTTTAATAACTTTATAACTTTTAATAACTTTATAACTTTTAATAACTTTATAACTTTTAGTAACTTTATAACTCTTAGTAACTTAGCTTCTAATAACTTAATAACTTTTAATAACCTAATAACTCTTAGTAATTTAATAACTTTTAATAACTTTCTTAAAATAATTTATAAATTAAATAGTCTTTTAAAAGTTTAAAAGACTAGAAAGTATATTAATAAGTAATATTAGTAAAATATATATTAAAGAGTATTAATATAACTTTAATATCTATAATTAGAATAAAACTAGTTTTAAAAATACTTAGTATTTTTTAAAGAGCTAAATTTTAAAGTGATTAAAATTAGACTTTGAAGCTAGTTTATTCTTTATATTAAATTAAGAAGTTATAGTTTAAGATACTAATAATATAAGTAATATATAGTTAGTATATTATAAAAGAGGATAAACTAGTCTAAGTATTAGCTAGTTGATTAACTTGAAAAAATATTAATTTAGTTTAACTAGTTTAGATAATAATATAACTTTTAAATTTAAAAGTATTATTAAACTAAATTCTAAACTATCTTATTAATTTAGAAAAGTATATTATTTATTAATTTAGTAATTTAACTAAATAAACTACTAAGTTTTTTATAAAAAAATATATTAACTTAGTTTTCTTAAAGTTAAAATTAATACTATTTATTATTTTAAAGGAATATAGTTTATTAACTTCTTTTTCTAATATTTAATAATTCTTTTTAAAACTAATAGAGCTAACTACTAATATAATATTATCTATATAAAACTAGATTAAATAGTTAATTATTAGAAAAAGATCTTAAATATAAATTAAGAATAAAATTAAACTAATCGAACTACTCTAGAGAATCTTAGTATTAATAGAATAAAAAGACTTAATTTAATTATTAAAAGCTAGTTTTAGTTATCTAGCTTTTAAAAAGAAACTAATCTAAATTATTAAACTAATCGGAAGTTTAAATTCTTTTAAAATAATTAATAATCGATTTTTAGATATATAATTAAAAGCCCTTTTAATATTAAGAAATAAAATTAATATTTTAAAATTAGTTATATAATTTTCTTCGATTTTAATTATTAGTAAAAACTCGATATTAATTATAAACTTTTTAAATCTACTTCTAATTTAAAAGTTATATAGAAGGTTAGTAGTCTTGATTAAATAGTTTAGTCTCTTAATTAATATCCTTTTATTAACTTTTCTAAAGTAGTTTAATAGTGAAATTACTTTATAAATTTTTGAAATCGAGTAATTTAGCTTTTTAGCTTTTTTAAATATTATACTAGTTACTTAATACTAATAAATAAAGTAGTAGTTAATATTGATAAGTAAGTTATAAACTTTGAAAAATAAATTAGAAATAGTTAAATAAGCTTTATTAATAATTTCCTAGCTAATTTTATTTAGACTAAAAGTTTTTCTTTTAATTTTTATTAAATAAACTTTTTTAAACTTACTAATTATTAATTCTAGTTAAAGATCAATTTTATAAATATCCTAAGAAAAACTAATCGATATTAAAAGTTAAAAGAATAAAGTAGACTTTAATATCTTTACTTTTTCTTTAAAAGTTGATTAGTTAGAAATTGAAGATAAATTCTAACTTTAGTAGTTTTTAATATAATTAAATATTTTAAAAATTGACTTCGAGTTTTTAATCTTTAAAAAAATATTCTAATAATTTCTTTTAGTATATTTAATAACTAAGAAATATTAATTTTAAACTAATTAATAAGTTTTTTAACTTTAACTTTGATTATTTAGTTTTTAAACTTTTAATATTGATTTTCGAAAGAATTTAAGTTTAAAAGTTTATTAAAGTTTAACTTTTAGTTTAAACTTGATTTTTGAAATTACTATATTTAATATTAATTTGATTATCTATACTAGTTTTATATTAATAGCTTTTAAAAACTTGATATTTAATATTTTAAGATTTAAACTAGTTCTAATAAACTCTAAAAGTTTTTAATTTAGAATTAAGTTCTTTTAAACTAAATTAATAAAACTAGTTTTAAAAAGATTTTAATTAGTTTTCTTAATATTAAAAATTTAAAGAGGATTAGAATAGTTTTGATTTAACTTTAAATTCTTAATTATAAAAAAAATTAATAAATAATCTAATTCTAAATCTTTTAATATTTACTAATTATTAATATACTTTATTACTTTTTAAGTAATAAATATTAGATCTAAAACTAATAAACTAGTTTTTCTAAAGAAAGTTTTAGTTTTAGAATTATTAAGTAAATTAAAACTATTCTCTTTAATCTAATTAACTAATTAAAACTTCTTTTAAATATTAACTAACTTTAAATTCTACTAAAAATAATATATATTAAAATCTTTTAAAATAAATAAATTAGTTAAAATAACTTTAAGAAATAAACTTCTTTTAATTATTTTATTTAATTCGCTTTTAACTTAGTTAGTTTTATTATAAATATTAACTATTTCAAGTATATTAATTCTTTTATCTAGTTATATTATTAATAAGTCTAAATCTATATTATTAAATATTAGTATTATACTAGTAGTAAGAATTTTTAAAGTATAAATAAGAGTTTATAATTTAAAGTCCTAGTATAATACTAGTAGTTAATTGAAGTTAGTATAAATTATAAATTAACTATTTAATTAGTTTAAATCCTTAACTATAATCTATAGCTTTTAGATAATTAATAAATTAATTTTTAACTTAATAATTAACTTAAAAGCTAATTTAGTTTTTAATAAACTTTTATTAAAATTTACTTATAATATTTAGATATCTTAATTATTTATAAATTAATAATAACTTTTTTTATTATTTTATATATTTTATAAAATTTACTATTACTAATATAAAATTGAAAGTAATTAATATATTTTAAAGTTAAGTATAAATAAACTTTCTTATAAATATTATAAATATTATAAATATATTATAAAGTTATATATAGTTTTATATATAATCTATATTTAACTTAGTATTTATAAAATTAAGTTATATATTTAAATCCTTAATATTTAATATATTATATCGATTTAATTATACTTAGTAATTTTTTAACTCTAATTAAAATTTTAATAATATAAACTTAGTTTTTAATATACTTTTCAACTTTCTTAATAGTTTTAAAAGAGATTATTATTGAATTAGCTCTTTTAGCTATTTAGTTAACTTCTAATAAAAGTTAATAAAGAATTTTAATTAGTTTAAAATTTAAAGAGCTATTAAAAATCTTTATTTTATTTAGTACTAGCTCTATACTTTTAAAAGTATTAAAGTCAGTTATAGAGATCTTGTATAATATTACTTTAAACTAAGGTTTATCCTTTTAGATATCTTTAAAATTAAGAAGATTTTTCTAAATATTAAGCTTTTCAATTAAGAAATCAGTTATATAAGAAGAAGTAGTTATTAATACTAAGTTCTTCTTATTAGTAGTACTAGTAATAATTAAGATAATAAAGCTTTTAATACTTTTAGCCTTAAAAGCCTTATTAATAGTATTTCGAATTAAGAAAGTAGAGAAAGAAGCTAAAGTATCGTAAATTAAAATTAGTCGATTAACTATTTTAGCTTTAACTTGTTTAGGTTTAGCTTTAGATTCCACAGTTTTCTATTTATTAATAGTGCCTATACTAGCAGCAATACTAGTAAAAGAGGCCTAAGCCAGATTTTAAACGATTTTCGTTACTTTTTACAAGAGAGTTACTAGGAGCTAAGTTACTAGGAGCTAAATTGGAGGTTTCTAGGCTTTAAGCTTAGTTTAAGCTTCGATCTTCTAGATAATATATTCTAGGTTATTAACTTGTAAAGCTAGTATATTAGTAATTTTTCTGACTATACCCTTTTCGATATAGTCTTTAAAGACCTATAATAAATCTAATAGTAATATCTACTTATCTTAGAAGATAATTATAAATACTACTTTAAGAATAAGATTATAAACTTTAGTAATAATTTAGTCGGCTAGGTTATTTGCAAAGATAGTAGGAAAAGTAGCTTTCAGATTTTTATTATTCCGAAGTTCTAGTAAGAAGGGGTTAATCTGTTTAGGAAAGTGGAAGAGAATTGTACTAAAGCTAGTAGTTGTATTTAGAGTAGATCTATTAAGAGAGTCTAAGCTTAGTATATCCGAAAGACTAGATATATCTAAATTAGGGTTGAAGCGATAGGTAGTAAGTAACAATAACAAAGTAGTAATATCTATAGTAATAGTATTAATAGGCGGATTAGACCTAATAGCTATAGCTACTAAAGAAGTAGTTAAATAGGAGGTAGTTTAAGTAATATTCTAGCTATTAGACTCTTTAGTAGAGATTGAAAGTCCCTCTATAGTAATATTAATATTTTACTTTCAAGAAGGTATATTTGTACTAGGAAAAGTATCCTAGATCTGCAGAGAGTTAGAGTATTAATTCCGATTCCTTAATACTATCTTAATATTATTATAATCCTACAATTTAAGCTTGATATCGTCTTAATATCAGATATCCGAAAGTGCTGGAAATAGCAGCGACGACGATATAGTAGTAGTACACAAGTACAACTAGGCTTGTTCGATCTGTAGAAGCCTATATAGCTAGTTGCTAATATCGTATTAATAATTTTTTACTAATAATTATTGTTTTTCGATATTTTTGTGATTTTTGAGGTTTTTGAGTGAAAATTTCGAAAATATAGGGTAAAAATCGACGAAATCGACGGCGACAATGATATCTCGACGGCGGATAGTCGTACAGCTAGGCGGCCTAGCTTATTCGATCCGCAGAAGAGTTATATATCGTATTCGTGATTGATCCGATGATTTTCGATGACCGTACGCGTTTTTTCGATGTCTGAGTTGTAATTGTAGGAGTGGGTCCATTTAGAGGGTCCGAGCTTAAATCATCGGAAAGGCCAGATAAGTCGATATTTGGATTAAAGCGACGGGTTGCAGGTAGCGACGGCGAGGTAGTAATGTCCATGCCTGTATTAGCCGTATTAATAGGCGGACTAGACCTAATAGCCGTAGCCGCCGAAGAAGTCAAAAAAGAGCCGGTTTGGGTAATGTCCCAGCCATTAGGCTGGTTGGTCGGAGTTGAGGGTCCCTCCATTAAGGAGCCAATATCTCACCCCTAAAGAGGTGTATTTGTACCGGGAAAAGTGTCCCAGGTCCGCAGAGAATAAGAGTATTATATCCGATTCCTTAATGTTGTCTTAATGATGTTCCAAATCCGCGATTTGGGCTTAATGTCGTCCTTAATGTCGGACGTGCCGGAAGTGCCGGAGGTGGCGGCGACGACGATATCTCGGGAAGGGGGAGTCGTATTGAGGTGCAAATAGG
>JANHAA010000183.1:45859-66082 GCA_026225975.1 Clarireedia hainanense | reverse complement strand
GGGGGGGGGGGGGGGGGGGGGGGGGGGGGGGGGGGGGGGGGGGGGGGGGGGATGGATGAAAATGAATGGATAACGGGGAGGGGAGGGCAGGGAGCATCAATTTCTTTTTCCCTCTTTTTTTTTGGCGTTATTTTTTTGTTTTTTTTTTCCTATTTTGTTGCTTGAATGAAATGATTGATTGAATGAATAGAGTGAAGGAAGGATAAAGATACCTTGTTTTCGGATCATGGGGATTGCGAGAGGGGGGAGAGTGTGGTAGAGGAGAAAAGAGGAGGGTGGAGTGGAGTGGAGGAGAGAAGAAGACAGAAGAAGAGAGGAGAGGAGAGTAGCTATGTCTATATAAGTAGATAGAAAAAAAGATCAAAATGTATAGATGAAATACTATATTACTATCTATATGTGTTCTACTTCTTTGAGCTGTGCTCTTATATCCTGCTTGCTTAATCCCCTTCCCAGTTGCCGGCTCCTCACAGCAGTCCCACAGAAGTCAATCCTGCTCTATTCATTCATTTTGTTTATTTCTCCTCTTGAAAAGAATTATAATATTGAACATTATACTACGATGAAGACTATCGAGATATATATATCCATATCCATAATATCTACCAGACCAAAAATTTCCTCGCCAGCTTTTCCTTTTCCATTAATCCTTCACCGGGATCTCCTTATCTGCTTTGTTTTTGTTTGCTTTTTCTGTAGTTGACCTCCCATAATATCTTAATGTGCATCTCACATCTCACGCAACCCTATTCTGCCCCTTTTTGCACGCATCTACGTTCGACTGCTATATTCCATATAATCGTTGTCGTGTAAAATATCTTCTTCCTCCCGAAAGTTCCAAGAAAAAAAAAAGAACAAGAGAGCGTTGTGACATTAAAACAAACATGACCAAAAAGACTCCACTCACCCAGCTTTTCCTCCCTTCCCTAATTATCTTTTTTTTTTTTTTTTTTTCATTTTCATCCCCTAAAACATTAACCCCGCAATTACCCCTCCCAATACCATACCCATGCCCAATCCTACTTTGCTAGCGCCGCCAGTGTACTCAGGTGCACCTGTTCCGGTCGCGGTTTTGGTCGGCCCGACGGGTGTCGCTGTTGCACTTCCTCCATTTCCACCACTGCCTCCCGATCCATTCGGTGACGTACTATTAAAACCACTACCACCCGATCCACCTCCTCCACTACCCGAGCCTCCACCACTGCCCGAGCCTCCTCCACTACCCGAGCCTCCTCCACTACCCAAGCCTCCACCACTGCCCGAGCCTCCACCACTCCCCGAGCCTACATTTCCTCCTCCTCCTCCTCCTCCAGAACCAGATCCTGATCCACCAGTCCCGACAGCCGTGCCAGATGGGAGACTCGCGGTAGGGTAAGGAACCGAGGAGCCAGTTGGTGTGAAGACAGGAATGGTTGGTGCGGTGGGTGAGAGCGATATGGGTGTTGTCGATGGGAATAAGGGTGATGAGGTTGTGGTGTGAAGTGCGGTGCAGTTTGGGAGGGTAAAGGTCCCGTTGAAGGAGCCGGAGGATCCGTATACTATGCAGCTGGTTTTCGGTTACGGTTAACACATGGTAGGTAAATGGAATAGCAAAAACAACTCACTTCTTAGAACAAGCTGCATCTCCACTAATATTATTGCTTTCCCAACATGGGCTATAGTTAACTCCCTGCGGGAACTCTCCAGCAAGATTATCATCGCAGTTACCGGGCTGACCTATTCCATTTGTGCAGCGGATGATAATAGGGCCGGCGAGGGATGTGCTAGCGCAATAGGCGGCATTGGGAAGAGCGCAGCTGAAGACGCCGGTTGTGGAGTTACTGTGAGGAATTATTAGCAGAGGTGAGAGTGCGGATACTGGGTTTAGATGTAGATACAGGGCTGTGAATAGGGAAGAGTGGAGCAGATGGGCAACAGGTAGGATGAGTAATGGGACGAGGATAAGATAGCAAGACGGAAGCAAGAAGAAGGGAAAAGATGAGCGCGTGGGATGAAGAAAGAGGTCATTGTGGGAAACTAACTAGGTGACTTGTGCGAATGAAACTCCACAAAGGGTGAAGATGCCCGCGCCAATGGCAGCGATTGACTTCATGATTGCCTCGTCGATGTAAGATATTATTATCTAGTGATTGATTGATCCGCGGATGCGTCAGTTTGATTTCGTCTGAGCCGAGTCGAGTTCAAGAATGTGAATTTGGAAGATCCAAAACTCTTCGCCAAAATGGGTTTCGTAAGTGAAGGGCGTAGGTTGAAGGAAGAGTGAGCGAGCGATCGATCGATCCCAAGATACGACCAAAACGATTGTGCTTGGTGTGTATTAGGTGGAGGGATGGTGTCTTTTGTCTATCTTAGAAAACGACAGTAGCTAGGTGGTTGCGGAAAGAGTTCTTTGGGAAAGTAGCCAGTCGCACTTGCACTCTATTGACAAGTTATATGATGTTTTTGGTGATACAAATTTCGGGAACGAGAGATAAGGTTTTACAGCCAGCTGGGAGGAAATGGAAGGCATTTATTCACTTTTGTATATCCCGCCGCGTCGGATTATTGGTGTGAACCCTTGAAGTTAGACTGATGTAGGTACTGGACAGAATTTTTGTGCTGCTGATCAAGTTACCAGGGACGGTAGAATGTATCCGAGCTGGGTGTTGTTGAAGGGGGAAGGACAATTCAAGCGAGGCGAACTATCATCCGCACCTGCATTTTGCCATTCTTACCCTGCAGCAAGTAAAAAACGAAGGATAAAGACGCATTGACGTTGAACTTGTGATCATAAGGCTGGGGGCATAGTAGCTTGGCTATGAGAGTAAGGAACGAGAAAGGATTGACTTTATTCCCCTGTGCAATCAGATGGTGGCCTTCCTTTGGGACAACGAGAGCCTCGAATATAGTGGAGGGGAAAACATTGTAGGTAGGAACGATTGCTTTTGATTGTAGCTGAGCAACTGAGACAATGAGGTACAGGTCTGCAGGTACTGTTCTTGGGGGGGAAATGTGGAGGCACAGGAGAGTACCGTCAAAGTTTCTCACACTGCAATCCACACCACGGCTCTCCCACACTGGTGGTGAGTATCACCGAGAATCACCATTTTCTTTATCAATAGTGATATGTCACCTTGCATCGCACTGCGCTATTGGCCAGATGTAAGCATTTACCGTGCTGACAGATGGATAGATCGACAAGGTCATCCATCAGTGGGCCGGCCTTGGCATTTTCGTTGTGTTGTTGGCAAAGTTGCACCGCATTTCTGATGTTGAGTTGGGTGTGGTGTGTACAGAAAGAGACGAAGATAACAAGAGAAGAGAAACAATGAAGAATGCTCGCTTGAGCGGGAAAAAATACCGAGTACAGTAATGTGGCTGGAAAAGGAAGTGGTTTGTCAGCGCCACGATCCTGCGCGCGGGGTAAAGCGGACCTGGACAAAATGTGTGAGCTTACTTCAACGACATTGTTTCCCCTTCAAGCTCGTCTAGTAAATCTCCTATCTGGGCATATTCTACTACCTGGGGACCCCCTTCTATTCCACCTCTATCGACAGATTGGATATCTCAAAGCAAAAGAATCCTTTCTCGTTATCAAAGTCGTTCACATTCCTCGACAATCCTACTTCGCCTCCCTTCGTCGGTCCTCAAGGCTAAAGGCCCGAAATCTTCCCAAGCCTCGTATTCCCAACCCCCCAACATCATGTATGAATCTACAATCACATTCACTTTGGATACCATCTGTCCATGGTAAGTCAAAATCTGATTGAAATTCCTACCCAGTCAACTTGAGCAATTCATCAGTGTACTGCATCATGCGGATATTCATCCGACAAATACGAGCTTTGGTCACTTCCTAATTGATTCATCGTTAACCATATCCATCCACAATCAGGACATATCTTGCTAAGAAAAGGTAAGATCAGTCCATATTATAGCCTGTATTATTGCATTGCTAAGGTTACACAACGTTGTATAGATTGGATGAAGGTAAGCCATAGACGTAGTCCTGTCAACTTCTCCTCACCGGTTACATTCGCGCGAGTCCCGGGGGGGACCGGGGGAAGGGGGGGGAAGGGGGGGGGCTGGTTGTGGGGTGATCGCATTCAGCACTATCACGTGGATATCATGAGGATGGACCCCCCTTTCCTCATCCCACACCTCGTTGAACAATATACATTCAACCAATCTGATATATTCCAGCTGACTAGCCTGTAGCCCTTCGGTTGGTTCGCCAAACAGACGCTTCCAGCAAAGTTACCTTCACCCTAAAGTACGCCCCCTATCAACTGTATCCAGAGGCGACTAAAGAAGGTGAAGATAAGTATGCCTGGTATCGCAAATCACGATATGGCAATTCCGATGAGCAGATGGCTACATACATCAAAATCATGACCGCTTACGGACAATCAGCCGGGATAGCGTACAAATTCGGTGGAACCGTTGCCAACACAATCGATGCTCATCGGGTTATCCAGCATTTCCAGGAAGAGAAGGGAGTGTCAACGGCGGACAAGATCGTGAAGGGTTTATATAGGATGTATTTTGAGGAAGAGAAACATCCGAGTAGCGAAGAGACGTTGGTAGGAGCTTGCGTGGAGGCTGGGGTGGATGAGAAGGAAGCGAGGGAATTTGTGAGAGATGAGTATGAGGGGCTGATGGATGTCAAGAATATGATTAAGGAGCAAGAAATGAACGGAGTGGATAGTGTGCCGTATGTTCTTCTTGAGGGGAGACGCAGAGACATCACAATTATAGGAGCAAAGGATGTGGAGGATTATGTTAAAGCCCTAGAGCAAATTGTCAAGGAAAGTGGATAGATTTCATCTGGTCGAAGCAGTAATATACTCGATGGGCGTTTATTCTCTCTACATTGTTCATTGCGCACCATTTCGGCATTCTTACTGAAATTTGAGAATCGATTATTAAGTGCTCACTCTCAGGTAGGTGGAAGCATGCTTACCAGAGAGTCTGATGGAAATTGCTCCAAGGCATATGATCAAAAGATCCAGAAGAAAAGCTATGTTTCAATCACAAAAAAAATAGTAAAATATACAAAGGCGCTATGGTCATTTCCGTGGACCGGGTAGCAACAACGACGACGGGATCCTTAGAAACTGTGGTGAACTTATATCTCACTTCTAGGATTTATCGATTCCCCTTATCTCATACATGACAGCGAATAGTATTCCACACCTTCTCCTCTGCAATAAATCGTACTTCTCGCCCGAGCGTAAGAACCAAAGCTTCATCTGCTGCTACATCTCGTCGTCATATTCACTGATTCACTATGCTCCTTAACCAATCAACCACAACTCGGAAATTCATCTTATTAACCCAGGAAAAGACCTTCACCTCTGCATAACGCCCACATTCGATCCATCTGGTCCACGCATTCCTGCGCATTGCATTCTTTACCATACTAATACCACGCAATTCCTGGAAAATGACGTTTAATCCACAATCATCCAACTTTCCATGGCCATCACGCATCGGCTCACCACCATGTCCCCCAACTCTCAAACTCTCCGAATACCACTTGCCTAAGCTCTTTCGATCAGGCAACACATGCACTCGCATAGTTGAAAACCCGCCTGCACCTGCATATGGAGACATTCGTGCACTAAGAGAAAGATATGCGGCAGATTCCTCAGCTTCGATCCCTGCCTTTCAAAGTAGCACTGACAACTTGGGCGCTCCGACCCATCTTCCTTGGAACGGGGAAATGAATAACGAGCCATGGGAGTTGGACGGCAGAAGATGCGAATATGATATGGTCAAGAGATATGCAGGTGTGAGAAGCAGTATTTCGGAATTTTCGTTTCGGAGCGTCGACGACGAGTCTCGATATGTTGTGGAAGAAGATGCGCGTATTCCGACTTATTCTCACGAAATTCTATCTCCACAAACTTGGAATAGACAACCTCGGATCAATTCGTTTTCAGAATATGCGGATGTTTTATACGACTCAGCCATATTTGCGGCCTCCCATCGGCTCCACGATCTGCCTTTTGAGACGGAAGTAGAAGAGCAATATCGATATCAACATGCTGAATCATTATATTACGCGAATCCTACACAACTCTATTCTCACCCGACTCCGCCATCGCTTCTATCTTACCGTCTATCACCGCCACCAGCCAATTCTCGCTTCAGCCATCCGCATACTAACCTCTACGAGCTCAGTATACCAATCACCCAATTTCCCCTCCCTCACTCATACTCCTACTACCATGCAGAACCCCGTCTCTATTCATCCCAACCCATCATTCTGTCTCATTTTTCACCCCGCTTGACTTCCACACCCACAGCATCCCCATCCAGTTCAAACACCCCTATACTATTACCCTTCCCCACCGAATTCCGTCATCCACATTCACCTGCACCCCTACCTCCACCCCTCCCCCATCCTCATCCACCACAGCAAGAATCCTCATTCACGCAGAATATGCATCGAGCGCAACAGGCTACTTTTGCCTTATGGGGCGGCATGTATGGAAATCCGGATAGCGACGAGGAACGGGATCTTTGGGAGAGAGATGCTAATAAAGAAGACAAGGAGAAAGGGTTTGAAAGGGGAGGTGGCGAGGGCGGCCGGGTGGGGTATGAGCATCGATGTGGAGATTGGAAAGGAGAGGGGAGAGGAGGGGTGGGAGATATGATGTGTGATTTGGCGGATTTGCAGAGGGAGAATGATGGTGCGCGGAGGTCGGGGAGGATTGGGAAGGGGGGATATAGGGGAAGGGATGAATGAAAGAATGCGGAGATGCTGAAGGGTTTGGTAATACATATACCTGGTCTGGAAGATTATGAGAAAGGAAGAAAAGTACATTAAGCCCGAAGAAGCGCTTGGATTGTAATACATTGGTTTGGAGATATTGCGAGGTTATGAGTGAGTCTACCGCAGGTGTGAATAGTCGAAAATTTGAGAAATAGTCCTAAAATGTAAGGATCCAGTATATGCATCTAAAAACTGACTGCTCACAAGTCCACGATGAACACTTGCAGTCAAAAACATATTTCGATAAATTCATTTCGTGAAGTCAGCTTACAAAACAGCATGGTTCTCCACCGGTCAAAGATCATCGATTCGAACGCACCAAATTGAAGATATACAACGGCCTAAGTCTCATAACTCCCACCAGGACCTAACTTCAGTGCTTCTCTCCTCCCTGTACTTAGTGGATCCAAATATGGTTTCTCGCCTAAACTGACAGCGCGCTGGCCGCTGCGCTCGCCGAGTGATGGGTCGTCGAGGTAGTCTGGCGTTGCGATATGATACTATTTTCATTAAGTTGAGTTGCAAATCCCATCACCATGATTCAGCAAGCCGGATCACTCATTCTGTACCCCGAAGTGAAAAACAGAAAAGGCAAGAATATAGCAAAGAGAAAGAAGGAAGAGAAAACATACATTCGATCTATTATCCCAAATCGCCAAATCATTCACATTCTGCCAGCGGTGACGCACTTGCAGATCCTGGTTATCGACGACGAGACGCAGGAAGAATTTCAAGAGAGTGGAACTCTCGAGCTCGGAGATGGAGTTGATGTGCGAGACGTGGTGACCCAGGGCAAATATAGATTTCCACTATGGATGTTTGTCAGTTGAGTGATGGTGGTAAGGTTTACAAGGGAATGGGTGAGCTTGGAAAATAATGGAGACTTACACCAGTAACAGGGTTTGTCCTTACGACGGGATGAATGGCTTCGAGTTTTTCGCCGCGGTTCTCGGGCGCACCTCGTTCTTCCGTGTAGAGTTTGAATCCGTTCCTTTCAGCGGTTTGGTTGAATTTGGGTTGGGCGTATGTAGCTGTCAATCCTTCCAGAAACCTTTGCACTGGTTTGGAGATGCGGTCTATGTGGGCTGTTAGCTTTATTTCCCCCGGGCTTAGAGATGTAGTGATAATATGAGAAAAAGGACTGTAAGGTAGAAAACTAAATAGCGCGGAGGAGGGCTTTCAAGACACCAATAGAAGGGGTTTATATTGAGACTAGAAAAAATAGTAGAAAGAGAGTGCTCACCATAAACCTCATACCCAGAAGCCCAAAGAGTATCACCGCCGGTCTTCGGAAGCTGTGTCAACCGCAATAATGCATAGTCGGAAGGAATAGGTTCGAAGGTGATATCTGAATGCCAGCCTTCTTTGCCACTTTGTCGGTTGGTGATTTGATCAGAAAGGCTTGGAAAATCGCCTTTGTAGATCTTGCGGGCCTGAGCGGATGATATCACGCTGATTTCGTCATCTTTGTCGCCGTGCTCACGGCTGGAATTAGAAATCGGGTGGATGTGCTAAGTTTGCTATGATTAGATCAAGGATGATGAAAGAGGGGAGGAATTGTGTACCAGTTTAGAAGTAGATGGTTTGCCCGTTAATTCACCGAGACGTTGGACGAGCTCTTTCTGGATATCATTTGTGATGTCGTCTTGCTTGCGGAAGAATACCACACCCCGTTGTGAAACTGCAGTAGAGGTTAGCATTTTGAGCCAACTATGAGAAACTAGGGACAGACTGGTGATGGCTAGATCTCTGAGAAGCTCATCGGAGTTTGGAGCCTTGATCCACTCGGCGAGATTGACATCTACGAATTCCCGGCCAATGATAGGGGTGACATCGAAGCTCTTAAATTGATCGAGGGCACCGCTGAGCTTGAGCGGTTCTCGGTGATTTTCCTGGGTTGAGGCCGCAGTCGCGGTATCCGGCAACTCCTTATGTTGTTGAACTTGGCTGATGGGTTTCTGAGACACGACTTTCTCATGAATTTGGTCAGCCGCGCTGGTGATGGCTTCGGCCACGGATGGAGCCATCTTCAAAGTAGGAACGAACTTGAGAAATATTTCAGCACGTAAGATGTTTGTTGGACAATATGGCCTCACGATGACTTGTTGCTTGGAACCTGAGACGGGATGTAGCGCCACCAGCGGTGTTATTATACCAAAAGGAAGTTCATAATATCGTAACCACACTTGCATTACGCTAAGAGATTGCATGGCATCAAAATCCACGAAATTGACATCATTCATTTAGCTCCTATGATACTCTTTATCCTCAAATTGTGTGGTGCATATCTGCGACACTGACCGCAGATGAGTATCCTATCACGAAGATGGAGTTTTCAACCCATATCTGATAAAGATATCTAACCGGCAACTCAAGCCATAGTTCGTCACATAGATCTCAGTCCACGCTGACGATTGTGCGGCATCCTGGCGTAGCATTCTGGTGTTGCGCAAATCACAGAAGATGTATCTAAGCTTCCATGCAGGATGATGAATGCACCCCGGACAGTTGCGTGCGAGCGGGGGACAATACGCGATAAGTGATCGCTGTCTCACGCTTGCTTGTAATACTGGAATTCCCACGACACACAGATATACCAGAGGACAGTAGTTGGTCAAAATTTGTCTAGATGGAACCAGGATGATCAAAATTGCAGAAGGTTGACTAGAGAGCTTCCAAGCTTGCGATATTTTGATAAAGCACTATGTGGCACGTGCTTTATACTCTACCGCCGGCGACGTTGGAACTCAACATTACATTCTTCGCACATCCTACAACTTACTAGCTCATTAGGGATAACTATTCTCTTTTGATAACATTATGCGATGCCTATAGATGCCAGTGTATTGAATGGCTGAGTCAGCTGAGAAACAGAAGTTATTGGCTCGCTGGGATCTGGGTGAAGATCGTACTTGCATTTATCACTGCAATGGGCATTGCTACGCAAATTCCTGATGGCAAGTTACGAGCGGCTGGCATTTGCAGAGAGACAACAGGTGCGATATAAGCAACGTCATGAAGAGCAGATTCGGATAATGGAAAGGGGACGACTACTTCTCAAATCTCTCAGCATAGTATACATTGCATTACGTCTTATCTCCGACCAATGCACAAGTTGCAGATTTAGCCGACCGCGTACATGCCAATTTTTTTGTCTATGGCGCCAGTGCTACCATTAAAGTCGTGATATTTCAAAGAGCTCAATGGCGTCTTTATCGCTGGATATGCATAGCGGTTCGGCCGTACCAATCACCCATGTGACTTGCCAGACTGCATGATCAGACCCAAATTACTTTTACGGGAGCTTATCTGTGGCAACGGATAGAGGGGTTCCTCTTGGAAGTCTTCATGGTAGCCATGAAATGTGTGTTCATATGCCTACCTTGCATGTCTCTCTGCATCAGAAAGAAGCCAAGAATCCGCCATTGCGGTTCAGCCACGGGTAACCCACGGTTTTTATTCAGCCTGCATTTATTATATGTATCCCAACTACATCTCCAGGATATCCAAAATTTCTAGTCGCTTTCATACCATCTACTCAAGCCATGTCAACCTCCCTTGCTAGAAGTGCCCCAGTCGGCGAAGCCATTGGCGGCATTGTTGTGTCATCCAACTCTTCTTCAGATGGTTCGACATCTGGTATAAGAACTAGAGGAGATAGAAAGGATGAGACGAATGTTACGACTATAGATTTGATATCACCACTTGGGGTTCCTAACGAGGAGAAACGCTTCTGGTTTCAACGTAACAAAAGTTATGATCCATCTGCCATTGCCACCCAGCCTTCAGCCTTCGATGACCCTAAGTCTGCCAAGCAATATCAACCCCCAGACAGTTGGGAAAATATCCACCGCTTCGATCCTTCAGCAAGATGGACTTGGGCCGAAGAAAATAAGTTGATACGAAAGATTGATATTCGAATACTGGTTAGCCATACCATCCTGCAACTGCATCACTAACTCTAATCGGATTTAGGTCTGGGCCTGCATTATGTTCATGGCGCTGGAGCTTGATAGATCCAATATCAATCAAGCTCTAACAGACAAGTTCCTCCCAGATCTTCATATGAATACCAACGGCAAGTGCTGCATTAATTATCTAGAAGTTGCCACTGACATCTACAGATTACAACCTCGGTCAAACTGTCTTTAAACTATCCTTTCTTCTGGCGGAGTTGCCCTCGCAGCTAATCTCAAAATGGATTGGGCCTGATCGTTGGATTCCAGCTCAAATGGTCCTCTGGTCTATTGTAGCATCCTCGCAGTTTTGGCTCAGTGGTCGAGCTGGTTACATTACTTGTAGAGCATTACTAGGAGTTATTCAAGGCGGCTTTATACCTGATGTAATATTAGCGTTCTCTATCCATCGTTCACGGGCTAATCTCCTTTAGATCATTCTATATCTTTCCTACTTTTACAAGCATCACGAGCTTTCCATTCGTTTATCATTTTTCTGGACTGCTATGTCACTTGCGGATATCATTGCTGCCTTCCTTGCTTACGGGCTTCTTCATCTGCGCGGGGTGTTGGGTAAATCTGGGTGGCGCTGGTTGTTCCTAATCGAGGTTTGTCAAGGATCTGCCTTGATTGCTTACCGTTTTAACAAACTCTAGGGCTTGTTTACGCTCATAGTTGGACTTGCAGCGTTCATATTAATGCCCCCGTCGCCAACACAAACGGCCAGCAAGCTTCGAGGAGAAAATAGGTGGTTCACTGCACGGTAAGGTCTCTTTCTTCTCTTATGTACCATTCGCTAACATATTATCTGCAGTGAAGAAACCATCATCATCAATCGAGTCATCAGAGAAGATCCTACCAAAAGTGGAATACACAATCGTCAGCCACTCACGCCAAAATTACTTTGGAAGAGCATGTGCGATTATGATCTTTGGCCAATATATATCATTGGATTGACTTTCCAGATTCCTGAAACTACACCTCAAAATTACTTGACTCTAACATTGAAGGGACTTGGCTTCGGAACCTTCAACACTAACCTCCTCGTCATACCCAGTACTGTGTTTCATATGATAACCATGCTATCTTTGGCATACTTTGCAGAGATATTCGGCGAATTGTCATTAACATCAATGATTGGCCAGATTTGGGCTTTCCCATTCTTGGTTTATCTTTATTGTGTCGACATTACGAAGATCAACAAATGGACGTCCTTCGGAATTATGAGTTTGTTGCTCAGTTACCCCTCAGGTATGAATAATCTCACATTCCGAGATGGCTTCGCCTTTACGTTACCATCATCTCATCTCCTAACATCTCCCTAGCACATCCTATCCAAGTAGCATGGTGTTCACGAAACTCGAACACCGTACGATCTCGAACTGTATCAGCTGCTCTCTACAACATGTTCGTTCAAGCAGGAGGTATTATAGCAGCGAATATCTACCGTGCTGGTTTGTTAACGCTTCACTTTCAAGGTCAAAATATCATACTGAGCTGTATTAGATGACGCGCCACGGTACAAACGCGGGGATCGCGTGCTTGTAGCTATTTGTGTCTTCAACATTGTGTTGTATGTGCTCACAAAGCTGTATTACATCTGGCGGAATAAATCTAGAAGCAAGGCCTGGGAGAAGATGTCAGAAGCAGAGAGGTTGAATTATTTGGCTACTACGAAGGATGAGGGGAATAAACGATTGGACTTTAGGTTTGCACACTGATTGGTTTTCTTGCCGTGGAGTTGCACTTTATAGTGCTCGTTCTTGACTATTAGGTAGATTTCAGTAAATAATAATTTTAGATGAGACTTTGGGACCGTGTATCTTCAAAAATCTCAGCCTGTTCGACTTTCTCTATGTAGGGAATCGTATTTGTTAAAGTAGACAGTTGAACATTGGCATGGGAGACTCAGTTGACAAGTGCTGCAACCTACCAGAATCTAGTCATAAAGAACTACAGCTTCACATCTCTTCATCCAGAAGCTTTGTTTCTGTGTGATCATGCCGTACCTCCTCCGCTCTCTCGCCTGTATGTCTTTCTCCCCTCCTCCCACATCTCATTCCACGTCTCCCACGTATGCAAGTTTGCCCTGCATTGCGACCCCGCCGAACCTTTACCCACCGTCGTGTTTGACCCATCAGCCTGATACCCCAGACTTGAACTTTTTACTCTCGGGATAGCTACATCGAGGAATGATCCGCTGCAACACAGGCGCGAAATTATACCTGCATAAGCGGAGGGGCGAGCAATCCTATTGTGAAGAAATTGTCCCATGCCGATGTAGGGTTGACTGGCAAAACATTAGTAGTGGAGTAGATTTAAAATGATGTATGTATATCGCAGCTTGTTGCTAGCTCTGCAGCTGTTGTTCGTTCATGTGTCTTGCGTATAGGGTTGCAAGGAAAGTATTTGATAGTGGTGCTAGAATCGTAAGCGAAAAGAGTCGTAAGGGGTTTGTTGTGCGTCTGGGGCTGACAACTAAATTCGAGGACTTGAACTTTGCAAATGATGCTGCAGGTTTTCGCCAAAAGTAGTCTGACATCCACCAGAACCAAATGGTGATGAGAAAGTACCAAAAAATTCATTCACCTAGCCCCTCATCTGGAGATTGCAGGTCGTTCCTATCTACAGCTAACGAATCAGCCGTGCGAGTCCTGAAAAGCATGGCGAGAAAACTGGACACAGAAGTGATTAGTTGAGTTGCTTCAAAAATAGAACACATCCACAGATCATACATTCTTTCGCTCTATCCCAAAAACCGGGCTTCTATTTCTACACCTAGGCGCACCCCTCGCGCTCCTTCATCGGAGCCCTCCGAGCGCTCCCCACTCAGCCCGACCAAGCGAGAGCCCGCACCCGACAATCGCCTGATTCAATTCCTTCCTCACACCACACCACACAATGCTCACCTTACCAAATACTTCACAACACGTTTCCATATTTATTTGTTGTTTTCCCGATATTTTCCTTTCCTCCCTTCGTGTTTCTTCCTAAAACTCCCTACTGGAATTATTAATCTCCAATCATTCATTGGTCGTTGTAAGCGCAAGCGAAAAAAACCAAGGATTGTCAGGAGATGTAAGCGGGAGTTCGTACGACTTGACGGGCTGTATGCGGTTTGTGGTGTGGTTTGCACGTCAGATTGGGTGTTTTTTGTTGGCTGTGTACTGTAGAGAAGTTCTGAGCTGGCTGACTGGGCTGGCTGGAATTGAACGAAGGAACGGACGAGATGGATCTTGGTAATGGCTGTGTCGAGTGCGTGGATGAAAGACTTGTATATATATCTTCATGTTCCTGTCGTGATACAGAATCTACTCTCCATTCAGACACAGTCACAATCATCTGTATACAATATTGTACATACAATCTCAACTCAATCACCGCATTACTCACCTCGATCTCAACTCAACTCAGTTTGTGCTATACACACATCCATCTCCACACTTCATAAACCAACAATGTCTCCAATCGTTCGCCAAGTTGCCTCCCGCAGAACTTTCTCCATCATTGCGAGGGCACGCCAAGTCGCTCGCGGCTTTGAGCCTCACCCCTTCGAGCGCATGCCAAAGACTCAAGTGGCTGCTCCAGCGGATTATACAAGGTTAGCCAAAAGAGTTGGAGGAGTTGCTATGATGTAAGTATCTTCTATATCTTATCCTTCTGTGGTGGAATGGTGGGGGCGAACTGTTGAGAGATGAACAAGTGCTAACGAGACATTAATAACAGATACTTCCCTTGGTATGCAGTAGTCCTCGGGTGGCCGTTGGCGGCGGAGAAGCTGGTTGGGAAACACTTGTAGACACCATTATCAAATGGGGGGGACGGGGGGTAGGAATACATATAGTGGGGATAAGGATAGAAAGACTTGAATAAAGGAAGGGCACAGGGCATGAAAAAGAGCGTAATGGTCATGGAGTTCAGGGGTTGCATTTGACTTTGCTGTGGTGCATGGAATAGATACCACAGGCGGGCGGAAAGACTTGATTAATAGAAGTATAATATACTGGAACTTTCAAACAGAGCATCGATCTTAATTGGAAATACATTTTAAAGTAAAATCGATCAATTTTCAATTTGGTCTTGGTGCAGATGTCAGCTTGAGATCTACCCTTTAAAGTGCAAACCTTGTCCGAGCTTCCAATGTTAAAAAGATGAGGTCGTGTTATATAAGAATATAATACAATTGGCAGATTGTACAACAATCATCTTCTCTTCCTCTTCGATATCTTTTCCAATTCCCCGGGCGCATTGGCAATTTGTTCCAACGTCTTCTTCTCATCAGCTGCCGCAACCTGGTGTGTAGATGGCTGAAGGATATCTTCACCCATGATTGCAGCTTTTTCATCCTCGTTCATGGGTATATCTCGACTATCTTCCTCAACCTTCACAGTTGTCTTCACATCGACCACATTTCCTTCCTCGTCCTGCTTAATCTTCTCCTCTTTGATCTTTCTTCCAATCGTTACTTTACTCCTATCTGCAGCTTTACACAAACCTTGAATTCCCAGCTCGCAGTCTCCGCACTTTCTGCCAACCGGTAAACAGACAGTCTGCCCAAAACCGACAAGAAGCCAATTGATCTCGTGCCATAATTCTTTGGGAAGCCAAGATTGCAATGCAAGTCTAGTTTCCTCTGGCGTCTTCGTCTTCTGCCATCCCCACAGATTCGTAATCCGATGAACATGAACATCCACACCAATGCCCTCAGTTCTACCCCAAGCACTGCTCAAACACAGATATGCCATTTTTGGACCCACTCCAGGGAGAGACATCAACCCCTCAATAGTATCCGGTATATCGCCATTCCATTGATCTCTTAGAATCTCCGCCGCAGCCTTGATGTACTTTGTCTTATTATTATGGAACCCCACGACCCAAATCAATTCGTTCAACAGTTTCGGATCCACGGCCAATATATTATCCAAGGTCAACCCAGTTGGAGCCCCTTCCTTATGCGCAGGGAGCTCATTGTACAATCGATTCATGGCAACGGCATTGGTGGTATCCTTCGTTTGTGATGACAACATCAAGGCAGTCAATGTATGATATCTCTTCGTCTTCGGATCAACCGTGTCTTGCCCCAATTTATCACATCCCATTGTATCCACAGCTGCGTTTTGCGCCACTCCGGATTTCCGCATTTGCATGACCACATCGTAAACTTCTTTCCAATCGTTTGGCGCGTGTATTTCTACTTCTCCCGTTTCTTCATTCTTGACTTTACGTGCGGGCTTGCGGACTCGACTTGTTTTCGTCGTTGGGGGAGAGAATGTAACCGTTTCCTCGATTTCTTTTTTGACGGTTGTTTCGTGGATCGGTTCTTTCTTCACTGGAGTTCCGGGCGCATTGGAGCGTTTGCGCTTTCGCGTTGATGAAATTGCATCTTCAATATCTGGGATATGAGATTCATCTTCATCTTTGACTGAGGCGTCGTGGGTGAATCGCGCAAGGGCTGAACGAGTAGTTCGTGTATTCTTAGGAAGGGATGTTGCATTAAGAATCTTCGCGGTATCCTGAGAGATTCTTGAGGTCCGCATGGTTGAACGTCGATGTCAAATTCGACGGAAGTATTGGATGAAGTTGGGTGGCCATTTTGTCCTAGATTGAGTTCCTAGCTAGAGCTCCCCAGATTGCGGGTACGGTTGATCAATTCGTTGCCAAGGCCTGATTACATAATGCACTGTGCGACTACAACTTCAATCATGACGCCCGTTGCGACTGCATTCACAAAATATCTGGTCCAAATTTCTATGAAGCAAATGTTCTCAGCAAACTCGATGCAAGTTTTATATCATTCACTTGCTAGACGCCTACTGCTCGGCAACCAGTAGGAGCTTATTTTCTAATTGGTAGAAAGAAGTGTGTTTTCTCCTGCGAAGGGTTACTGCTACCTCAACGGCTCTGCACTTCAAATGACTCTTTATGATTCTTTTCGCCGATATAGAACTTCGCGCCAGAAGACAGCCATTGGACTGAGCAAGAAGCTTCCGAATTCACGTTCTCTGCTCTGTCTAATTCCCTAAAACCGCTCACCTTATATTGTCCTCTGGCCCAAAGACACAAATCTTCCTAACATCATCTCGATATCCGCATTAACAGAAGAGACTTCCCTTGCTGCATTGATCTCCACCACCAGTCCTCGGACCTGGTAGGCCGCGATGACTGGCTTGCAGGTTAGGATGAACTGATCGTATCGTTTCTGTATGATATTCACATCGTCATCAATCCGACTTGCAACCTTGGCACGCTTGAGAACTCTGTCCTGTAGTATCTCGAAGGGACAGTCTAAGGACAGAACAGCTGATGGGATGCATATCGTGGACTCGAAGAGCGTTGCTTGCTCTGCGGCTCGTGGGAATCCTACAATTATGTGGATCAGTTTTTCTCTTAATTAAAACGATGAATATACTCAACCCAGGCTCACTTACCGTCAATGAGAAAGACCGAAAAACCCTGGTCTTTGGTCTTCTGTATAATTGCTGCTTTCAGCAGGCCAACTGTCATGTGAGCTGGACCGACTCGCCCTTCAGCCATGTTTGCGCGGATCTGAGGAGCCCATTCGCTGCCGGGATTCTCAAGCTCGGCTCGCAAGACATCACCGACGCTGATATGGCATATGCGGTACTTGTCTGCGAGCAGTTTGCATTGAGTTCCTTTCCCCGCCCCAGGACCGCCTAGGACCGATATGACCTCGATTTTGGGGAACATTTGGGTTTGATAGGTGGAGAGCGAAACCAGTAGCTGGAGAGATAACAACCCGTGTTACAAGTAGGTACCCGGTTTCTGTCTCTTATAAGCTCGTTTTATTTCTATCCATGAAGAGCTCGTGGGATATTTATAGTCAATCCAGCGTTGGACGGGCCTGGGTTGTGAATATCTTTTCATACCTACACCCAGTCACTGCATCACTCAATGATTCATAATGATTCGTTGATGATTCTCTGTCCATGTTACGCACGAGTACCATATTTGCCGAAAGCCTCACAGATATGCAGACCTTTTCGGAACCTCAACTACCTCGAGAGGACTCACTCTTTGGCTCATTCAGCGAGTCTCTTTCAAAAATTTTTACCCGACGTGACGACTCAGAGATATTTCCTGCTTGGCTGGTCGACTCCAGTACTTGAGCAAATTCAAAATTTCCGGTTCATCATTAAAGTTCCCCCACACGTGTTACCCGGATCAATTGATCAACCGGGATTTGAGCTATGTCCCGCCATCAGCAAATAAAGAATATAAAAAATCCCAAGGCCAAAACCCGAGGGAGCGCCCCAGACGAAGATGATGATTCGAACTTTGACTTGGGCTCTCGCTTCAATAAACAAGACCCACATGTGCCTGTCATTTTGGCTGGAAAATGGAACTTACAAAGGTGCCGAAGTTATAACTGTGGACCTCAAACTATTGTCTTCTACCCGTGACGGGGAATACCATTCCCAGAATCAGGATAAACAAACAAGGAACGGCAGATCCCAAGCTCCCACGTGCCCCTCCATAGATAAACTAGAAGTAACGACTCCGAATTCTCTGAAAAGTACAAAGCGCGAGTCTACTGATTCATCACTGGGAAAATACCATTCCGAGGATCAGGATAAGCAAGTAAAGAATAGAATATCTCAAGCTCCCTTCAAAAGTCAGAAAGTCACTGAGAAAGTAAAGGGTCCAACTCCGAAGCCTGCGAAAACTAAAAAGCGCAAGGTAACTGGGCAGTCAACTCGACCAGATAAGAGAACGTCGAGCAAAAACGAGAAAACTAAAGCACAATCGGACTCCGAAGAGTGAACACATGTCAAGTTCCCTATATGTCAGAAAGAGTACATAGTAGACCGCGGCAGCAACTTCTCCTCATCGTTGTATAACCATCAAAGTTCTTGTGGAGAGGCAAAAGACATTCCTAGAGCACAGTGTCCGAACGACGGATGCGCTGTCAAGTTCTTCGGTGGCCGTGCAAATTTCAATTCGAGGCAACACGCAAAGCATCGTTGTCCAAAAAGACCCAGCGATTGCAAATGAAGGATCACGGGAGACGTCTGATAGCGATTTGCAATCTGATTCTAGGAAAAAGAGGGCCAGAAAAATGAAGATCGGTAAAATAGTCAAACGCTAGAGTATTCACGGGACCATTTCGTCAGTACTTTAGCATATACTCTACTCCAAGATTCTCGTTTAGCAATGCCATCACTTGATGGTGTGTACCGCACCACGGGGAAAACCTTTACTACTCTGCGCTGGCCTGTCTTCTAAGCCTAATAATTTGCGTAATGAGAGTTTCTCTTGTGTTTTCACGGCATCAAATTGTATTATCACCGTTTCCTACTTACATCTAAACCAGGTGAGATGAACCCTGAGATGGATCCCACAGAAGGCGTCTGCTAGGTGGTCCCACGTGACCTTTACGCACTCGAAATGTATTTCTTGTCTAGCCACGTGGCAAGCTACGGATCAGCCTTGACCTAATATCAAAACTTTGAAGTACCAACTACAAAGTATTGCTTGCATTCACTCACACCGACTATTCCGATCGTGTGGGTGCAGCTGAGATAATGGAGATCAGGGACACTCCCGCTCCGAGCTTTCCCTGTTCCAAAATTGATCTGCTGGAATGTCTTAGATCTCTACACGTCGGGTTATCTCTATAGCCAATGAAAAGCACCTCATCAACGGGATTTGGTTTTCCACCGACATTTATTAGTTTGGCAAAGGAGAAACATTGATGACGGTCATTATTGCCTCTACTATCATGGCGATGATTATCCGGGATTTCGAAGTCTATATAAGACGCGGTGCGATCAACCTCTCAAAAGAGTCATCATTCCCAAACTTCTAATTTCCTCGTCTTTGAGAAGAACAACCAGTCAAGAGACGCAATATGCATCCAAAGACTACTCTTCTCCTTCTCATCACAGGACTCTGTGCAGCTACTCCTCTACCCCAGTTTTCGGGTGCTGGTGCTGGTGCTGGTGCTGGTGCTAATGCCGGTTTCGGGTTTGGCCTTAATGCCGGTGCAAGTGGTCAAGCCGGTGGCGGTGGCGGTGCCGGTTTTGGAATTGGCTTTGGTGCCAATGCCGGGGGTGGGGCTGGGGGTGGGCTTGCGAGAAGGGATGATAGCAGTGGTGTCGGAGGCGATGCCGCTGTCAATGCCGGGTTAGAAGCTGGGGCTGCCGCTGGAGCTGGGGCTGCGTCTGGCTTAGGTTATGGGGCTGGTGCCGGTTATGGGGCTGGCTTAGGTGCTGGGGCTGGCTTAGGTGCTGGGGCTGGTGTCGGTTATGGGGCTGGCTTAGGTTATGGCTCTGGTACTAGTGATGGTAGAAGCGGTAGTGGATACGGTGGTGGAATCGGTGGTGGATACGGTGGTGGAAGCGGTGGTGGAATCGGTGGTGGATACGGTGGTGGAAGCGGTGGTGGAAGCGGTGGTGGAAGCGGTGGTGGAATCGGTGGTGGATACGGTGGTGGAAGCGGTGGTGGAAGCGGTGGTGGAAGCGGTGGTGGAAGCGGTGGTGGAAGCGG